>OMNV01002708.1:2542-50504 GCA_900303265.1 Brotula barbata
CCCCCCTTCAGTTTCAGCACCCCAGGTAGCTGGCCTCCTGCCCGGCCTGCAGATCAGTGGGAGATCCAGGCTCAGGCCTTTTGTTTGGGGTGGCATTTTGCCTTTGTTTTCCCATCTCGCCTGTAATCTAAACACCCAAAACATCTCATGCTTGACAAATCGGCTCGGAGACGAGGGAGCAGCGGAAGACAAACGGCTGGAAGCAGTTCAACCCCAGGCAGGACTGATGGTGTCCGACTGGGCCTGACCTCCCAAAGGTTAAAGACACGTTCACTTACAAAGCAATCAATTACCCAGGCTGTGTGGCCCCTTTTAACCAAGCTCCCCTCCCGCCTTCAACACAGCCAGTGTTATTGATGACGGTCCCAGTGTACAGCACACTCCAACCTGGATGTGTATTAGATTTCACAATTGAAATAAATCTCAGAACCCTGGTGTTTCATCCTACCTGAACATCTCTCCTGCTTCATATTGTCTTTCTCACTTTTCCCCACCTCCCTCTTTCAACCCATCTCTCTCCTCTCCGCAGGTTGTTGTAGCAGGTTTATTCTGGTAGTTGGGCTCTGTGGGCCCCGGCAGGCCCCTCAGCTGTTCCGCTGGGTTTGTAATTACCATTTCATTAAGAATGACAGTTTCGGGGGTTGAAGCACCATTTCATCTGAGTCTCGTGGGAAAGGCGCTTGCCAAATTTTCAGTGTGAGCGGCAATTATCTCTCTTCGTGTCTGCAATTCACTATTTCGTACTTAGTGGCTTGACAACAGCTAGGAACATTTTGTTGGAGTAATAACAGGTCTGGGATATTTACACTGTAGCCCACTCCAGTTTAGCTCTGTGACCACTGATACAAGCTGTCAGAAGGGACAGAAACATGTAGAGGAAACACAACAGTAGCAAAACACTACATGCTATGTACTCATAATGTAGAACGGTTATCGATTTAACATGTTGTCATAGCTTTTATCCGTGTCATACTCCAAATTCTCATATTTGGTTTTGAATTCTAGCATCATATTGATTTTCACTGCATGGTATTCTGTTTCTCTTTATCCTGGGAAAGTTTAGTGATTATAATGGCTGGCACATTAAAAGTAAAAATACAAAAATACTGGGGTTTCCCAAGATCTTTAACGTGGTGGGATGAAATTAAGGTCACACAAGAATCAGGACTCAGTGGACAAATACTTGGCACTTCCAGAATTCCATGCATTATATAAAGTGATTGTCTTATACTACACATGGTGCAAATTTACAGTCAATGAAATAAAATGAGATTCTCAGTTAGCTTTTAAAGACTACTGTTAACTGTAATGAGCACAATGGCAGACATCCAGTAATTGTAAAACAAACGGGCTACTTGTACATCATTTTGACCTGTGTCTTAGTAATTTATACTGTAACTGTAATTCATACCGCCATGCTGGGTTTAAATGAAGTGGAGATACAGTACCCCAACTGACAGATTGAATATCTCCATTTAAAAATAAATTATTGCGGTTATTTATCCAGACTGATCCATGTTTTGTGTATCTATGCATAAAACACTCCCGCGACGGAATTGTAAAAAGGATCAAATGCCAGTCTGCCACTACTACATTGTGTACGTCTGTCATTTAGCACCACAGCTTTAATGTAATATAATTGTGCACTATGCTATTAGAATACCAGATTTATCCTTTTGCTTACAGAAATCAGCCGTTATTTGACTGTCTAATGATTATTTAAGACCAGCACAGAAAATCCAAACACTTTACCTGAGGACAGCCATAATTTTTCAAATGATCTGTAAGACCTTCATTCTCTTTGAATGTCAACACTTTAATAACTGCCTTTTCTCGTTTCTGACTAATGTACATGTTGCTGGTACACTGTACACATACATCTTCATCTTCTGCCAAGGCGGGTGCATGCAGACGTATTGATGTGTTTGCCTGTGTAAATGTCTGTGTGTATGTGAAGAATAGAAGAGAAGAAGCGTGGACCAGGTACGACAATGTGTGCGTGCGCGCACGTGTGTGTTTACTCCTCTTTTAAAAAGGAACAAAAAATGAGAGGGAGAGGCCATTAGAGTTACGGTGACATGACTCACGCAATGTCTCCTGCTAGTGACTGGTGCATCTCTTAATTGCATGTCTGCACTGAATGATGGGATACTTAATTCCTACACATTCCACACAAATGCTTTGCACATTGGCAGAGGCCTGGGGAGGCGGCGGAGGCTTTCTGCAGCCATATGGAGAGGGAAGCAGAGCCCAGGCTGAAGAAATGGGAGCTTCCTGCTTCAACCCTGCACCAGACTGTAGCGTAGCCTCAGACAGGCCAATGAAATACAACAGATATAATATAACACACACACACACACACGCACAAATCTGATCTGGTAAGGTTTAGAACAGGTTTTGTCTCTTTATCGCACTGCTTGATGAATACATTAATGGCCGCATGCAACAAAAAACACACATCCAGCATCTTCGAAGCAAAAACACTCGATGTTCACACATTCACAGATACACACATGCGAATACACTCACACACAATGGCCAACAGAGAAACAGCGAGCACAGTCGTGCATATATACTTGCATGGTCCTCTCTCTACACACAAGTAAGCATGTACATACTCACATTCACACGCAGACTGCATGCAATCACAGAGAGGGAGAGAGAGCGAGAGAGAGAGAGAGAGAGAGCGCGAGAGAGAGAGAGATCTCTATAGTGTGCTGACAGTCTTGTCAGCTCATGGTAGCACCATCAGGCTCCCGCTGTCCTGTGAATGGGTCACTTCTTCATCTCTCTCTTAGCGCTCTGTCAGATTGCCTGTTTTCTCTTGAGCCTGTAGTATTAATAGCCATACAATAATTGTACACATCTGAGTAGTTGTGACTCCAAATTCTACGATATTGTATTTTCAATGCTGTTGGATGATCTGAGGCATGGAAACCATGCATACTTAGGACACATTAACAGGACCGCATATGTTATTTTAAACGTACTAAGACGTCTGTGAGTTTCCCCTGCAAATGGAAATGGGCCTCAAACGAAGATTGCCTTTTTGGTACATATCTCTGCGTAGTTTAGCAATCACAGCAATGATGGATTATTGAACAAGTATTGCTACATAATGTCTAGGTTGATTTCTCTGTCCAAGGAACAGAATCTCTTCATTTAAAAGCCCTTTTAACATTTCATACAAAGATTAAGTCGGACTGGGCATGGATTAAAGAAGTGTAAACCATCAAAATAAAAAACAATCAATTAGGATTTTGATGGAGTTTATTCGGGCAGCTTGTTTCTTAATCCTGATAATTAGGTTTTATTTGGGTATTAAATCCACAGATTTAAGGAACCATTTGTTTTTGCAGTATTATGATTGTTTTTGAGATTACTTTAGATTTATATATTTATTTGGTAAGGCTTGTCAGAGTAGTTTTGGCATTTATTTATCATCTAGGAAACTCCATTGAACAAAAGTTCAAGTATATTGTGGTTAAAACCCAGCGCTAATATCTTTAAAGGCTTATCCTCACTTTTTTGAACATAATTATACATATTAAGATATTTGTAATTTGCAATAATTTTGTTAAAAATCAATAGAAAGTTGTATTTTAATGTTTACATGCAGCAACACAGTGACCTGTGTACAGAAAGACACAGTGAGACAGCTAGATAGAGAGAGAGAGAGGAGAGAGAGAGAGAGAGGAGAGAGAGAGAGAGAGAGCTAGCACTCATTCAACAAAAGCCCTTAATGGCTTTAATGATCTTTAATAGTTGTAATTAGAGAGGGACATCAGGGAATGCAAGGTTGTAACTCCTTTGGACAGATAAACATGGAAAAGGCGATAGATGTATGGAATAAAAAGAATGAATGAAAAGAATAACAATAATTCACATGACGCACTTTGCAACTTGAGCAGTTAAGCAACATTACAATGGAAAGACAGGTAACTCATTTACTAAACATGTGATAATGTATGGTGTGGGGGGAATAAAACCAAACTGCACACCAGTTTTTGATGGTGTCATTTATCTCCTTTATCAGGAAAGAGCTCAAAAAGAGCTGAAAATCAGCATCGGTCCAGAATACAAATGGATGCCAAAGATCCTACAGCCAGAGATGGCGCAGTAACATTTATAGCGTAACATAAAGGGAGAGATTGATGTTAGAGCACTCACACATGTGTTGTCTCATTCTTGCTTGATGCAAACCTCGACATAATAGACATGATTCTCACCTGCAAAATGTGCCAAA
The DNA here is from genome assembly GCA_900303265.1 of Brotula barbata. Lineage (NCBI taxonomy): Eukaryota > Metazoa > Chordata > Actinopteri > Ophidiiformes > Ophidiidae > Brotula > Brotula barbata. The sequence continues at coordinate 6,789 of OMNV01002708.1, forward strand.
GTAAAAGAATAAAATCCAGAAAAAACAGGCAAGGTGTGAACAGCGATTAATAAGCATGTACCTGTGTTATATATAGTTGGCCTTTATGCGCTTTTACACCAGAGTGTGTAAAGCGGGTTGATCCACATTGATCCATTTCTATGCTCCCTTGTGGCACTGCTGTCCACACTAGGATGCGAGGACCATATTTGTTTACTTTGTCTTTGTCTACCGCCAGAAAAGCCTGATATTTTCTTTTCATTCTAGTGGAAAAACACAAAAACAAAAAAAAACATGAACCTGGCGGATCTGTTGTGTTACATAGCTATGTCACAAAAGTATAGGACAAATTAAAAACTAAGTTTTCAAGCACAGTTCAGGAACCATGAGTGTGTCGCACTGGGTGTATTTCTATACTGAACCTTTCTAGATGACCCCAAAGTTTTGAACTTTGACAATTTTAAACTTCCCTACCATATTTTAAAGCAATTTTTAATGAATTCATCCATAAGTGTCCGTTAGCCACTTCATATTCCCAGTTGCTATCAACGCGTAATATGGCTAATATTAGCCATACAATAACAATAACAATATCTGGGTTAATCTACTACACAAACAAGGATGTTGGAAAAAAAAACTATTGACATTACACATCCACGTAATCATCCTCCATAGGTTGGGAGCCAAATTTACTACATTTAACCTCTCAGCATCTTTTGTATCAGAATATTAGTGTAGCATGGTGAGCAGAAAGATAACCAGCCAGCTAACCACTGTACCACAAATAAAGGCCAGTGGTGGCTCAATCCCACCTTCCTCCCTTAATCCAGCCTCCATTCCACTCATCCAGCCCACCATCAACGCCTTCCTCTCCCCAGTGCTGTGTTTGTGTTTCTATGGGGAGCCGGCTGACCCCTGACCCCCGGCTAATGAGAGCGATAACAAGGATTAAAAGGGGGTGACTGGAAGGTGTTTGAGAGTGAGGCTTAAACAATTACACTGGGCCGCCAACATGCCTGTCTTCATGACTCAGGAAATTACAGTATCTCGGTCTCTCTCTCTCTCTCTCTCCCTCCAACACTCTTTCATTCGGCACACAAAAGAAAAAGGCTTATGGAAAATAATAAATTATCTCAGGGCCACGTTAACTTGGATGTAAATCGCCGGGCAATTATGTTTTAATAGGCCTTTAAGAGAATGAGTAATTGGGGGTGACACTACTGGGGTTGATCAGGCTCACACATCTCTCTCCCTTTGTGCCCACTAGAAACAAGCTGTGGCTCTGCGTGTCGGTCAGAGTGAGTGTATTGTTGGTCAGTTAGGCTGTGAAAATATATGGAGTGCAAACATTAAACTACAATTAGACCTTTACATTAAACCATTCATTCTCTGATTACCTAATTAATTCTCCTCCATTTCTCAGAGCTAGTATTGCTTCAACGTTCATGGAATTCAGTTTTTTGAGCTCTTTGCTTTGTCTTTCATGTTTCATATTCAGGTCTTCTTTAGTTTACTCCCAAAAAAAGGATTAGGCTGCTTTGGTTATGATGTATCTGCAGACTTTTGTAGTTGTAACGTATTTTCCCACTAAGGTATGAATACTGTTTCTTCAGTATATGACCTGGATACTTCCACCACTGAACAATTCACACGTATGTTTGTTAGCTGGGTGCATTTGCCTCTTTGTATTGTTTTGTAGAATCAAAGCATTTATGAGAACTTCGACAACCCGACTAACACACAGACACACAAAGGTGAACAGGCCCCTGGTCAGCAGATGTGAGGAGGGAAAGAGATCACAACGGGCAAACCCCGTGAGCTGAAAACCACCAAATGAGGCTGAAACAAAACAAACATCTTGGATGGAGGACAGAAAATAAAGCAGAGAAAAAGAAGGAGAGAAAAATTGTGAAAGTGATCTGACACTAGAAACATTCTGACACAGACCGGGGAAATAATCAAAACCCTCCGCATGATGTCAGGCCTTACTGCAATGAACAAGCAAATGGTGGAATAAACCTATATTTATCTTCTTTTACTTTCATCTTAGGAGGAAGACAAGTGGGGTGAGAAATTGATCAGATGAGCATCTGTTAGGCTTGGCGACAGTCACTAGTCTACAGAGACAGTTTTTAAACCCCATTTTTCAATCACATCTCCATTAGTGTCAGCGCTGTACAGGCACTTAAAGGAATGTTCCACACTAAAAGAAGAGAAAAGAGCTGTATATGCAAATATAGACTACTGCATTTCAGTACTTACCCTCCTTAGTGTTTCTCTCATTCCTGCTGATAAGTGCTTCAAACTGACAATTTGTGCAAACAGTGAGTTTTTGCTCATGTAATGGAGCAAGAGTAAGTCCCTCCAATGATGATATCTCTCTTGTCAGTTGAAAGTTTAAAGTCTATCTGTATCTCTAATTCTGCATATGCCATTTTACAGAAATAGATTAGGTTTTAACCAATGCATTTCCAATATACTGTGTTGATTTTAGTGAGTGAGTGAGCTGGACAGCAGCAGTTGTAATGTCGGTCTGTTAGTGAGTCACATCAAACTATTTTGGTCCATCTAATCATCCATCGAGGTCATAGTCATGTGACCGACGAATCTGGGTTAATGCTCCTTTTGGACTGGGCGATGTCAGTAAAAAATTGTGAGAAAACCGTGATGACCAGACTGCCTACATGACAATATCAGAAATATATGACGAAAATCTCACAAGTGACAGACCAACGTGGTTCCGAAGAACGATGACACATAGATGAAATGCTTGCATGCATACTTTCTCTACCCTCTTGTCAGATGGCTCAGATGGCTGCAATTCACCAAATATTCACTGTATTATCTGACATGCATCAAACTTGCACAGCAGTGTTACTCATTATTTAGCTCCACTGAAATTGCAGCAACACCCAAAAAAATTACGTGAGTGTCATTATTTGGACGAAAGCTAATTAGATATTCCTCCAGATGGCAACGTAACAGTGTGGGGTGGTAGGCTACGTAGGGCAGCACACATTGTGCATTCTGCTACCTGAGGAATTACAGGTGCAGAGCATGAAGTGGCTTCGATGTAGGAGTCTCACACGTGGAGTAAAAGAAGTGTAGATGAGAGGGGAGGACACATTTGGAACCTAACAGGAATTTTTTTTTAAATAGCGGTTTTTCTTACAGCTCACTTGTAGCTAGTAAAACTCTATGTATGGATGTCATTTTTCAAATGATTTTGCCCAACTTTTGCCAATGTGTAATAAACGAAAGAAAAATAAACGTTGACATTTTTACTTTTCAGTCACGAGTCTTAGCTGACTCATGAGACCCTCTTGCGTTATTGACAGGAATTGACAGGACTTAACGTTTACATTTTCAAATTTCAGTAACTTGATTATTTCAAAAGATTGCAATTAAGTAAAGCGTGTTTTGTGTGAAAAATGGCTGCCATGTTAGGGCTACCATCAAATCCGTCTCATGGAGGTTAAAGTCACACATAGTAACATTAACATTATGTTTTGCTCCCAAAGCCGATGTCATGATCTATAACCCGCTGCATGTTTTATGATACAATAACGTCCACATACACACACACTACTTTCGTCCCTAAGTGAATGCTACAACTGTGCTTTGACAATAAGTCAAACTATGTTCTGTGCATCTGACTGACTCAAATAAATCATCTGGCACATTCATTTACACGTAGGTTGCCGATATGCCAACATTACAACCATAATTTCTAAAGATGTTTACTGTTTGGTGCTTGTCATTTGGTATATTTATTTCAGTAGAAAAAGAAACAACAACAATTCAATTAAAAACTAAAATGTTAGGATGGTAAAATATTTGTAGAATGTTGTTAGACTATTTACTGATCAGTGTTTGTGTAGATGTGGACAATGTTCATAAAAAGACAGAATGCACATGCAAAGATATATAAGTGAGTAATCTGGTCTAATCTGATTTGGAATATATTTTAGTGTGTGTGTGTGTGTGTGTGTGTGTGTCAGAGTGTATCTATGTATCCCATTTCCTCTGCCTCCCACCGTTTCTGCTTCTGACTGAGGCTCTTTTATTCCCCGCTGAGCTGCTCTGTCACCCATGTCGCCAGGGGACAAGGAGAACGTGGCGTTTTCCCTGGATCAAAAATTTACGAGCAATTAAAAACCGGCCGATGCCCAGCATCCATCAGCCCTGCGTGCTGCTGCCAGGCTGGGTGAGGGGGACTCGCAGTAAACCACAGGCTATATACTTTTATATCTGTTTTCCCTCCAAAGAGGGAAGGTTATGACAAAATTATGTTTTATTGTCCCCAGTTTCAACCACGATGTAGACATCTTTCATGAAACAGACTCAATGGAGGTCAGAGCCCCTGGAAAACAGGCAGAGATAGAGAAATATATGTGTGGATCTCAGTGTAGTTAGCTTTTTTTCCTAAGCCGTTACAGCAGCCTTTAACACAATGGATGTAAGATATCTTTCTCCTCGGGTCTATCAGTTACTGTCGGAAGAGTGACCTAATTACTGAGCTGTTTATTACTGCACAGCTCTGATTTATTTTCCTATGCTGATGTAATTTCAACACTCAGTTCCTCCTCAATAAAAGCAGCAAGACACATTCATATTAACATGTATCTGAACACACACACACACCCTCATGCACAGTGATCCATTGCGACACACCTAATACACAAAAAAGCACACAAACCCTAATACATCAACACAGTCACTCTTTCACTTTTTCTGGCTGCTCGCGACAGCCTCAGACTCATTTGCATCCTTAATTGTGTTGTAATGTACTTTTAATTTGAAAATGGAGGCAATTAATTATTTTGATATGGAACAAAATGCCACAAATGCAAACATTCTAATAGTTCTCTGTGAACAGAGCGTCATTTTTCAAAACGGGGATTGAATCTTATCTCATTTTTTAATGCCATAGCAGTTTTTTTTAAGATACCATTTCAACACTCATATATTCTCCTTGATTTTCACTTTGTCTTTGCCGAGAGGGCGGCCGTTCTTTGATCCATTTCACCGCTGTTATTTTCCATCCAAATCTTCCACTGGATAATTACTGTAGTTTCACCTATGCTATCAAAAGAGATTAAATGAAATTAAGCCTGTTTGGACGTTCTGCCTCTCCCCTGCATGCTGTGCCTCTGGTGCAAACTGGTAACACCGAGCTCTCCACTTTCACTTTCTGGGTCAGAGAGGCTTCAAGTGGAGATGTGAATCACAGATTAATTTTTTTTTTTTTTTTTTGCTCTGTGTGATCAATAGGTGTCAGTGTTCAAAGGATGCCGAGCAAGCCGGAGGAGAGGAGCGGAGAGGAGAGGAGAAAGGAGAAGAGGGGACAGACTTTCACTCTATCAAACTGATAAATTCACCACAGAGAGGGAGAGGATAGATGTGTGTTATTCTTCCTCATTTTCACCCATCTGCATCACCTTTCCTCCCTCTCACACATGAATTTGCCGTCCACGTGTATATCTATCCCTCACCTGATCACACAGCCACACACTCCCTCCATCTCTCCGACTCCCTCTTTCTGTGCTCTTCCAATTCTCCCGTGGGTGCTGGGAGCTCACTGACATCACAGCTGACCTGGCAACAGCCTATAAATTATGAGTGACAAGTCTTTGGACCAATAAAAACACCACCATATTTCATGCACAGTAAATCTGATTGCAGATTGCTCTGGCGTGTGGCGGCTGACATGTTTATTGTCACCATGGCGTCGGGAGTCAGGCGGGTGGGAGCTGGTCCACAGCATCACTGTTTCCAAAGCTCCCAGTTTATATGGAGGTCAAACAGATGGGAACTCTGGGCCCGTCTATCCACCCCCCCATTCACCAAACACACACACACACACACACACAACTCACCCATCATCTCTAAGGCAGCTATTTTTCCTTCAGCTTTTACAAAGCTGTGTCGTTGCTTCTTTCTCTGTTACCATCTGTCCTCAATCAGCACATGCTCCCTGTGAAACTTTGGATGTGGTAATACTCCGTCTCCATTGATTGTATTTCATTGAATTTTCTCTCCATCTTTGCTACGTGCTCATTAAAAATTGTTTCTCATAGACCAAACAAACAGACTAAGCAGATTTGTGGCACTTTTCTGATTTTTTTTTTCTCTCTCACTGAGTTTCTTTTTCTTTTGAGTAACAATCATTCACGTCAGGTTTTCAGAGCAGCAAATACTGCACGGAGCATTTATGAACAGCTTCAGTCACTCTGATGTCATATCTAAGGCTCAATGTTTTTTTAATAGTTAATGCATTAATATAGTTTTGTTAATTACATTCTGTATGGTATTTTAATTGGGATAATTGGCCCTTGAATGGGGTTTGTCCTAAAAAAAACCCCCACAAATACAGATACACTTGAAATTTGCAATAAAAATGATCGTTGTAAAAATGACATTATTACAAAATATATCATTTTGTTATCAGTTTGGGCATAATAAACCAATGGTATAAAATGGAAAAAAAATTAAAAAATGAGAGTATATGAATATAAAAATCAACATCAAATGCGTAAAAAAATATTATTAACTATTATGTTATAATAAAAATCCAATCATTAACACTCAATTGTTTACACTTTACACACACACAATTTGAATAACTGATAATTAAAAAATTCAGAAATATTACAATGTCACCGTGTTCTCTCTAATTTCTTCCATTGCTGTCTCACTGCCTCCCCTCCGTTACGAACCTCCAATAACAAAACCGGTCAGCATTCCCGTTCATTTTCTTAAACATGGACCCTCTCATTAGAGATATAGTATCGTATCTTTAATGTATTGTAACAACCTCATTGATAGTAAGTGACCCAGTGCTCATTGCGCTGTCCATCGGTCCTCGCCCATGCAATAAGCCATTCTTCATAATTAGTGTGGCCGCTGTGGTATGATCAGAGCATTTCAAGTCCTCTGCCACAGCCTCTAAATGGACAGATTTCAACAGGTGCCCGCTGGTGTGATCGGCATCATTATATTTTAATTAATCCATTCTTCTCACAGCAACACAGTAATTACAATCTATTTTATGACACAGCATGCTGTGAAAGAGGGAATGGAAGAGAGAAATGGGAAGTGAGAGAGAGGGAGTAAGACAAAGGAAGGGGAGAAAGTGGAAAGAAGGGAAGACAAAGATGGGGAAAAGAGGGATGAAAATGAGTGCATAGAGGAGAGAGTGGACAAAGAGTTACAGGCAGAGAGATGAAATGAAATGAGACACAAAGTGACCGAGGAAAAACACCACAAATGCTGTGACTGACTGCAGCTACGGTATCGCCCGACTGACATTGTAATCGTGTTGTAAAAGCATTAATATGATGTGCATCACGCATTGAGACAGCAGGAGACGCATCATGTCCTTCCGTCCCACTCTGTATAAATCAGAGCAGGTATGGACACTCAGACGTACTGGGGTTTTGATAATAACATTAAAAATTACAATGGCACTTCTCCTCAGACAAGATCACCTGTCTCAACTGTCATAAAACGTCCATACATCCATTTTCTAATCCGCTTAATCCTAGTCAGGGTCGCAGTGGCAACAGGGCCAACAGAGCAGCCCAGACGTCCCAGCAACTTCCTCCAGACTATCCTGGGGAAACCCTGTAATCGGTCCAGCGTCTCCCGGGTCTGTCCTGGGGGCTCCTTCCACTACACCTCCAAAGGGAGACGTTGAGGAGGCATCCTTACAAGATGCCCGGACCAACTCAACTGACTCCTCTCTATGTGTCATAAAACAGACTGCTGCTTTTGTGCCTGATAGTTTATGTAAGGAGACTGTGTGGGTGGCATGCACATTAACTTCCTCTAGGTCCACATGGCCACCACAGTTTAAAACAAGAGGAGCCTGTGTTTACTGACACAAGGAATGTTAGAAATTTGTATTTATCCTTCTTTTGTTTTGTTTTTGGCAAATTTGAATGAATTTAAGAAATCACATGACAAATGTGAGAAGAATGGAAGAATTGGAACAAAGCCAGAATATCCATATGTGTTCCTAGACATAATTTGGTGCCGAATCTAAGCATATTCATGTCATTTATGAGTCTCATCAATTTACATCAAACCTTCATATCAATTTCACCTGTGTGTGTTGAGTTCAGAGATATTTTGCCTGGCATATCAAAAGACAGTGGGAAAAAGTTCATCAAAGGGGAAAACAACAGCCTACATGATTAAAAAGTCCAATTTCATGTGCTTTTGTTAACTAACAGGCTGGTCACCAATAAATCAAAAAAATCACCTGAATCCCGCTTTTAATCAGGAAATGACTTGAATCTGAATAAGATCATTAAATTGCAAGATCTAACGTTCAGTCTCAACACGTATTAAACATACAAATACGACGTCTAAATGACACGGATTTGCAATTGTCTGTAAAGCACCTCCAGCTGTTTCCCTTTGCCTCTAATCTAGGCGAAACATATCCTGGTAATATCTCAGATTTGACTGAACACAGATTAAATTGATTTTGATCTTCGTGTGTTACGCGTGAGAGCCAATTTCGAAATACATTTAAAACGTGAATCTATTGTTTTTAGTCAGGTTTAGATGTATTAACCGTCAAAATATTAAATTAAAGCAGCAGTGCTAGCTATTGTAAAGAGTTTGGCACTGGTTAATGCGTGCATGTGATATTACCTTGCACAGCAATTAAGTGGTTTAGAAAATGGATGTATGATTCCATTCACACGGTGCATATATAACCATGATTATTGTAATCGTAGGTTTTGTGGATGTCTCTTTGTGCAGACGGTTATTACATGGCAGACGGTTATTGTAGTCCACTACCATGTAGTAAATCTGTGCTTTCCTCTGCAGTCTCATGAAAACAGACATGCGAACAGATTATATTCACATGTCACATATATGAAAACACCATAAAAATAAGACTTAAGTGCAACCAGATTAAAATATTTTGAGTATATTTATCTATTATTAATAATTGTTTATCATCTGCTAAGTACTGTCAATTGCTAAATTACATACAACTAACAACAACCAGATATCTGCATTTTGTGACCGGGTTAGAAAGAGACAGTATTTTCATGTGAGTGTACTTGGGGAGTCGGCCATTATTGTATATTGTACTGTAGTGGACCGTATAAAAGTATTTCATGACAGTACCTATGGCGTACATGATATCCTGCTGCGTCGATGTTCCACTCAGGCTTTTTGGGGTCGGAGGTCTTAGCTGTCTTGGTGATCAAATGCTGAACTTTCCTCCACGTCAGCTGAGGACTGGAGATGGAGACATAAAACAGAATATCATCAAACGCGTCTTCCCTCAGCCGATGTTCTATAGCAAGTCAAGCCACTGAGGAAACACTTCAAGTCTACGTGATCCTCTGAAAGGAAAAGCTGCAGGGAGCTGAACGTGAGCACCAGCCTGGTGGAGGGGGAGAGACTGGTGGACTGCTTTATGGGGCTTACAGCACATTTTGTCATGCATGCATATAAGCCACGGAGGTTTATTGATGTATAAACTGAGCACGTGCGCCCATCAGACACAGCCATACCTTTAACTGCAGGTCCTCCAGACATAAAAGAACCTGTTTAAGTCAAGCTTATGGTTTTAACAATGGTGTCACTAAAAACTGTGAATCCAACAAATAATATTTGAGACTTGAGCAAAAGAGCCTTGAGAGTTGAATGTAGAAAAAGTCTTCTTTTTAATCTCATGCAGGGGAATTCTAATAGAGCGGACTCAAGTGTCATGTCAAGCAATATACTAATGGAATCCAATTAAGACCTTTAAACTGCACAGAGAGCTGGAGGATATTAGCTCAGTTTTCTATAACAAAAGACCAAAGGGTCGTCAAAGAGGGCTTTTTCAGGATATAAAAAGCATAAAGGAAATTGGGTTTTTCTGCTTTATCCACTCATTATTGCTCACTAAGAAAATGACTTGAATGGAGTATAAGAAAACTGCTTGGCAACCCATTCTGAACACCTTTTTTTCCCTTTCTGAGAAGAAATGCCTTTGCTGTCTGCCTCAACAACCATCGTACCTCAACAAAGGCAAGGTGCAAAATACTGTAAAACTTTATTTGTCACACCATCAAAGGCATGTAGATCTCCACAACTGCTATTCAAATTAGCGGACCTGCAAATTTCTAATCTAACAGAACTGCCTTGACATTAAATATGAATATGTGGGCTGAGGTTAAAGATTAGACGCACGTTAAGGTGCTATACGTGCAAGCTGCGTCGCTTTTCTATACGGTAAATGTGCTCTTGGACAAAAACAACGACTCACAAGTAGCCGTCAGCATTGTGCCGCTTAGTGTTAGACATCTCAGGAAATGTTAGGCATGGATACAAACAGATTTATTCCATTCACGTATTGGAAAAATGAAGCCGAGCAAAAGTGAGGAGTGGCTCTTTCATTAGCAGCATAAAACAAAACCCTGGCAAACAGCGAGAGCAGGCAGCTAAAACAACATGATAGGAATAATACCAGTAACACTAATAATAGACAGATAGAACGAAACAAAACAGCACCCACAAACAATTATTTTAAGCTTTGATTTCAAAGGGAATGGAGTTTGTGTGTGTCAGGGGGAGACTACGCTTTGTACTTTTGAACTGTTGCTTCTCACTGCATGTGTGTGTGTGTGTGTTGTGTATTATATATTAGCAGAAGCAGTGTGATGTTGTGCTCTCCCCCACCTCCATCACCACCTCCACCACCACCACCACCACCACCACCACCATCACCCCTCTGGTGGAATCAGAGAAAGCCCCGCGGCCCCGGCTGGTTTGCATAAAGCAAACAAAATTAAATTTGCTTTGCTAAATCAAAGCTTGTATGGTATTCCGAGCTGCTCTCTCTGGGACAAATTACTTCAAACGGCCTCCTTTGTATCATAACAGAATAAAAAAAAAATCAGCCCAATCAGCAGCACCCCAAAACCCTCGACTCCGGAATTAATTATTGAACCGAGGGCTTTTCTGTCTCCTAGCAGTCCGCGACACAGTTCTACTGTATTTATTTTGGAAAAGTCATTTTGCCCTTAAAAACACACTGCTGGCTGAAAACGCAGCTTACTTCTATCTTTCGCTTCCAATGTTTTGACTTCTCATTGCTGTGCAGCCCCTTGAGGGACATGTGAACAGGTTAAGCCCATGAAATAAAAAATATTAATTAAAAATAAACAGAGACCCATATATACTGTAGAACTGGTTGTGACAGAAAACAAAGTGAACTGTTTACTCGTGAACTTCCACATGGTGAGGCCATGTTTTTTGGGGGTTTTTTCACAGTAGCTGTTTTTCTCTGTGTGTATTCTATGGTGTGAGTTGTTGAGTATTTGGGCTGTGGAAATCTGGGACATTTGGTTTTGAGCTCAAATATGACATGGGTAAAGGGAGGGGTAAATGGTAAATGGACTGCATTTATATAGCGCTTTTCCAGTCTGGAGACCACTCAAAGCGCTTTTACAATGTTTGCCTCACATTCACCCATTCATACACCGACAGCCGAGGTAACCATGCAAGGCCCACTTGCTTGTCGGGAGCAATTTAGGGTTCGGGTCTTGCTCAGGGACCTTCGACATGGTGGAGCCAGGGATCGAACCAGCGACCCTTCGATCACCTTACCACCTAAGCCACATCACCCGGTAAAGAGGGTGTAGATGAAATATACCCCACCCTGTGCAGGGTCACGTGAGATTGCATTCTATCACAGCTGTCATTGGGAGAGAGAGGGAGTACAGCAGCTCAGTCAAACTGACATTAAGACCTACAGCCAAATAGGAGTCTCTGGAGGAAACCCACACAGACATGGGAAAAAATGGGATGGCAAGGCGAGGCTAGTTTATATGTGTAGCACATTTCATAAAAAAAGACCAAAAAAAATTAACAAAGCATAAAAGGCATGGAAAGAATTAAGAAGACAGCAAACGCCACAAAGTGGACGATCTCTATAGGAAACAACAGAGCTAACAGAGCTAACCAAAAAGCCACACTTCTGTCCCATACAAAGGTTAAAATGCTTTAAAATTTCAACAAAATCTTCAACAAAGTCTTTCCAGTGTGATGTGGCAAACCGGTCAAGAACTGCAAATGCTTGGTCTCATATTCAACTTTAGTTGAGACTTTGGTCTGATGGCTGCAGACATAATGATAATAAGATATGTTTTCTGGATTGCACCTTTCATACAATGTGCTTTTACATGCTGAATAAATGTATAGGTTATAAGGGTATATGGGTGTAAGAAATCCCAATAGATTATGAAGAACAGTATGGTTATCATTTTTCACTAATGTACCACAGGTCTGTCTAATGCTTTCTAATCAATTCAAACAATTATACGGTCATTCCTAAATCCAAGGCTGCCACTGTATTGACGTTGAATGTGGAATTGGACTCTCTGGAGACAATTTATTACTGAGATATGCAAATAAAAAGTGCAAAATGCATTAAAATGGAATGGCACAGGCAGGATGAATACATTTTGACACAAAGAAAATGTGGCTGAACCAATTGTTAAAACATGAACATGCTAATGTTTGCACAAGATCATGGCCAGAATAAATGCTTAACAGTAATAAATACAAACACAGCAGTAACACTATCATTTCATCTACAGTATATGGAATATTGTGCTCAATAAAAATGTGACTCATAGGTATGGAAACATTTCAATGTAAAATGAATTAAGGGTGGACCCTTGTGGTGCTCCTGGAGACACAGGTGGAGAGATGAAGAACATTACTAATACAGGGAACCTCATGTTAGAGAGGTTAAAAAATAACACTGAAAGTCAGAAGCACAGACAGACTCAGTGATTCTTACTTTATGATTAATACTTCACGATCAAAGGCTCTGCATGTTTATGATGCAGAGCACAGTCGTCTCACGACTGCTGAGTTCAAAATATGCACCCGAATAAGAACTCCAGTATGACTTTTGTTTTATTTACTGCACTCCATATAGAATGCAATAAATAACTGTAATTCAGTAAGTGCAATTTATATATTCCCAAATCAAATTTTGCAGTAATGTCTAACACAATACGAATAGAGTTTGTAATCGTAAATCAGACAACATTTGTATTTACGTACACAAAACACACACTTTTGGTCGGGCCACTAAAATTAATTAACTAAGAGTGTCAACGAACATCTGTACGTTTTACAATTTAAATGTACTTGCCGTAAAATTGTATAATTTAAAGTGGCAATAACATATTACATTATAAAGCATATCCCCTGTAACACGTATGCACTACAATTTCTTTTTGCACATCTGTCAACAGCATGTACATTACATGTCTCTGTTATCAGATTATAAATTAGTCTGTTAGTGATAATATTTTGAAATAAATGTATTTGTTTTTGAGGATATTTGATTTTGTTGTTGTTGTTGCTGGTGTTCAGTGAACAGTCTGAAGGACCCGACTAAAACTGTGATGAAGCAAAGAGTAACGCTGACATGAAAACACTTAAATTACAAAGACTGATAATAAAAACCAATGAGGCGTTCAAGTTTACTGTTATTTTTCATTGTGTAAAACTATGAACGTCAGTAAAGTCCATCTTCCGAAGAGGAAACAATGACCAGCAGGAAAAACAGCAAGAAAGGGGATCGAGACCAACAAAGAAGTACAACGAAAGCCAAAGGAAAGAAAAAAAAAAAAAACATCCTTGGTGCAGGGAGCTCACACATCAGCATGACTTGGCTGCAGCTCTGTGGAGTTTGCAGGGCCGGTGATGTATCAGCCTCCCGCAGACCCTAACAACCCTCATCCCCTCGCAAAGGCTCACAAACCAGCACAGCAGCCGTCACAGTGAGCACACAACTGTTTACAAATCCCCAGTTAATAGGATCAGACCTCATTGACTGGGCCGCTCCGATGTGTCTGATGTAATCTATTAGCTGTATGATAGTCAGTGTCTCAGTCCAATCGATAACCCTGGGCCACCATATTGCTCCACTGTGGACTGTTAGTTCTCTTTAGTGCTGCTTAGAATACAGGCTTAGTGACTATAAAGTATGTGTGTGTGTGTGTGTGTGTGTGTGGAGTTTCGTGTCCACCCACTTGCCCTTGTGTGTCAAACAGATTGTGTGAATTTATACTGAATTTTACAGGTGGAGCGTGAGTCCCTACATAGGAGGCCATTACTGAGAAGGTGTGCATGGTACTGCATTATGTGCTACCACTCTATAACCCATAAAGCATATATAGCTGACACTGAGGCAGATGTTAATTGTGTGTGCGTGCATGAGTGTTGGCTGTCTGTTGTGCAACATTTGTACTATCAATGCACCTATACACAAGTGGTTTATTATACAATGGTGCATATGTGTGTATTAATGCAGTTTACAGTATGGCACATCTGCAATGCATGTTCGTGCACGTGTGTGTGTGTGTGTGCGCGCGCATTGTGTTTATGAGTGTCAGAGTGTGTCTGTAGCTGGTGTAACTGGGTTTCCAATTAAGTTGAACCACAGGCCGGATCAATGCTAGTCCTCTGTGTGCTGGAATGAACAGCCCTGGGCCCTCAGAGCATGCCCACGAATAATTTATCACTCAAACTGGGCCCAGGCAGAGAGGAGGAGGAGGAGGAGGAGGAGGAGGAAGAAGAAGAGGAGGATGAAGAGAAGACAGAGAGTGCAAGGACAAAGTGTCCAGCCCAAGGGAGAGAGAGAGAGAGAAAGATGAACAATCGAGGGGACAGAAATATGGAAGGGTGAAGACAGAGAGAGGGATCAGTACCCGGAGGAAAACACTGTCAGCTACCAATCATTTAACAAGCATCAACGTTTTTCCTCATACACAATCAGCAAAAATTATATTTTTACATGGACTGAACAGCAACGCAATCACTGTATTATAATGTTTGTGTATGGTAATAATACACAAACATACACAAATAGTGATAAAGCACGTGAGAGGTGAATATGTGTAATACAATTATGTAGTAATGCATCTGTGAAGGTTTTCAGTTATCAAGGACATTGTTATCCAAGAAAGGTTGAACTGAGAGCAACTGCACTTTGGTAGAAGATATTTGAAGACGTTTCGCCTCAGTTTACTTGAACGCATTCTAGACTTGCGGATGAACATTGAGGTGTCCTGTGATATATACGATTTGAAAGACAACCACAAATTGAGTCCTTTACATTCACTCTGATATTTACAGTTCAAAAGCTGGCTACATCCATTCTTTTTTTTTGTCTTGTAACCACAACTGAGGGAGATATCAAAACGCTAACAATCAAACTTGTTAGTCAGCAGGATGTAATGTGTTGTTACACGACAAGGAGCAGCTTTAATCGTGCTGTCTCATCCCAGACAAAGCATCTTCTGCTTGGACACTTCCCATTAAAATCTGTTGCAGAGCCACAGAGGGCTAAAAGATAAAGAAAGTGACACGCGTGTGGACAGACACTCACAGACATCGACTTATACTATACACTATCACAAGAAGAACATCACCTCCTATTGTACGCTGTATTTGCTTATATGAATGTACGCTCATGCACAGCATCCCCTCCCAATGGAGTCCGGTGTCCCTCCATCTCGGTCTTTAGCTCGTCTCTATTAATCTCCCTGTAGTGAGGCGTGGACTGGTAAGACTCTGCATCGTTGTGTAATCTTCTCTTAATGTGCTGCACTCTAAGCCTAAGTGAACCCATTTGGAGCGACTGTGAGCAGACTGAGATTCCTCCCATGTTATCTGAACAAGTGTTACTAATGGGTTTATCAATTAGGCTAAGTCCAATAACTGCATGCCTGCAATCTCCTTTAAATACACTCCACTAGCGGAGCCCTGATTTCTCTAATGAGTGCGTGTGTGTGTGCACGTGTTTGTGTGTGTGTGTGTGAAACTATGGCCAGTTGGTGTCTGTCTGTGAGTATGTTTATGTATGTCTACGTCTCTGAGTAATTGAGCAGCAATTTGAGTTTATCTGTAGAGCACTAATCTGTAACTCCTTTTGAAAGCTTAATGCACATGTTGCACGGAATTTTGTATGTATGTATGTTTATACAGTATATATATATATATACATTTATATACAGTATGTATGTATATTTAGGAGAATAGTACAATACTAGAGCAGAATAGTGTGGAGTGTTTGAAGCAGTAATGATTCCACATACAAAGGCATATTGATAGTGGTACAGGGGGCTTTATGGGATTGGTAATATCCAAATCAATTTAATCACATACAATGCTGTATTTTATTTCTCACTACTGTCTGAATGTTTACGTCAGAAATCATATGTGCCACCAACAGAAAGCGTGTGTGTGCACACTCATGGCACAGTGTTTGAGTTAAGAGCAATTAAAGGAAGTGGATTCAGTTTCCCATGTGCTCTCCCCCCTGAGATCACTGGCTGATTACTTCTTCACTCCCTGCTGAAATCACTATACTGTACACACAGTTCCTCTCATTCATCCAAAAGATATGAGAGGAGAGAGAGATTGCAAGATGGTGAATGATGGGTTGGAGTGTGTGGGAAAGAGCAGCATTTCGGGGATATACTGCATGACTTTCCCACCAATGACAACTACAAGCTGGAATTTTGAAACTCTAACATTGTGTGGCCAAAAAAAAATCACAAGATTGGTAACTCCGTAACAGACCAACACGTATCAGCACTTAAGATCTGAACTGTGATCACTAAATGACTGCGTTGACCCATAATTAAAAATGTCTGACCACAGCATGGACACACAGGTGTTAAACGGCTCATCGTTAATAACCTCAGCAGAGGTGGGACTGAATGGAGAGACAGGAGGACACGTGTGACCGTGTGAGGACACTCTCGGGTGTATGTGAAGTGGAATCAAAGCACAACTGAGCCTTTAGATTTTTCTGAACAGATGGATAGACACACTGATGAATGGATGAAGAGAAATCCAGATAAAGTGACAGGGAGTCTGACACAATGATAGAGTGAATCAACAAACTGTCTGAGACAAAGTGAATGCATGAAGAACTGATCGGCCTGATGGTTGATTGAACAGGTGTCAAGATGGATGAATGAAGACCAACATCGTGGCAGACAGGCAGTTACACCTGAACGCTAGGTAGAAAACACTGAGGCCTTCTGATCACTTAAACAGCATCACACTGACGGTGTTACACAGGCACTTTCTGTCCTCGCAATATCAACAAAAACCAATGGCAGAAATGGTGACTTTAGAAATCTGCGTGAGTTCACCAACATTCTATTATGCTCTTAATGACAATGTGCTCATTATTTCTACAAAATCCGACCACATATGCTACATCATGATAACGGCTTTTTATAACAAAACATTCGCCCAATTATATTTTCTTACATATGCCCCAGATTGGCCACCATTGGGTTTCGAGGTCAACAACAATTTTCATAATTAGGATGGACATACAATATAGATTTCCCAGTTCTTGGGCTTTATTTTAGGACAGATGCAATGGCGCTGTCTTTTGCTTCTGCAGTGATATTTTCCTGCAGCATACAGGTGTCCTTGGTGGCAGAAAATGATTGTGTTTCATGGCAGGCAGGTAGCTTTTACTTTCAGTATACATCCTTCAATCAGAATCAAATCATCAGTGCCCGTGAGTACTTCGCAGACACAATCACTTTGGTAAAACACAACTAAACAAACCTCTGATGCTTAATTTCATTAGTGGTCTCTTCAGTGCTTGAGATTGTCTCTCCGAATGCCACGGCGTTTTCTCTTTTTAACACCTCTGTTATTACAGACACCTTTCCTTTACTGCTCCCCCAGGTGCACGCATGGAGGCGATAAATAGTCAAATATATAATAAAAAGTAAGGGTTATAATAATGGATTTTTTCTGCATGGTATTCTCAATTATTAATGGGTTACAAAAAAAAAAGTTTACATTTCTGCAATTAAATGATACAAATTTACACGAGACCGTACTAAAATTGCTCCGAATTGTTTACTAAATTAATTATCAATTGATTTACTGGGGTTTTTCAATATCAACCCATAATGTTAGCTTCAACACAGAGATATTCATCATGATACTGGCTTTTAAAGATACCTTAGTGACTTTAAGTTGGTGTCTATTTGCACAACATGGATGATAGAGTACGCAAGAGTCAGGTTGTGCCTGAATTCTTATGTGCTGCTGCACTCTGATGAATGGAAAGGGAAACACTACAAGTTTGTGTGTGTGTGTGTGTGTGTGTGTGTGTGTGTGAGAGCGCGCGTGTGTGTCAGAGAGATGGAGAGAGAGAGACTGTGGCAGAAAGTGTGTATGTGTGTGCATACGGGGAAAGTGAGTGAGACGGAATGAGCAAGTGTGAGAAACAGAGAAAGAGAGAGAGAGAGCTGGAACGATACACAGACAGAGAGCAGGAACCCAGCTCCATATAGACGTGAGCAGAATGCTGCCTGGCTGAGTGAGGGAGGTGATATATAGTTTAGTCAGTAGCAGCGGGTCGCGACAAAGCCTTTAACAGTAATGTCCTGGGAGTCGCCTCGCCCAGGGGACCCGCGCTCCATTTTACAGCCAAGCGAGTGAGACTGAGACGCTGTGGCACGACAGCTGGAGCAGTAAAGCTGGCCTCTAGTACCATCCATTACATGAAGGAGGCGTAGACGCCACTGATACCACCACAAAACACCAGGCCCGAGGCCACACCGACAGCTGGCGAGTTAAGAGGGATGAAGAAAAAGGCACTGGGGAAATGGTAGGCAGTGGTAGAGCAGACAAAGGAGGGAGAGGAAAATGTGGATGGAGAGAGAAAGAGGTAGGAAAAGGGGCGAATCTACATAAAAGTGGAGCTAAAAACAAACAGGACGAAAAGAAAAGGTACAGAGGAAAAAGCCCAAAAGTGCCAAGTGGAGAATTTAATATAAAATATGACAGATTTTGTTATTTTGTTTATTTACTCTGCAAATGCCCAATTCTGATTGGTCCATCGACCATTCCTTTGCATTACAGGATAATCTCACTTATTTTTCTCCTTTCTAGGCATTAATAACTCCTACCCATCCTCTTCTGAAATTTTCAAACTTATTGAGATAATATAAAAAGGTATTTTATCTCACCAACAGTCCTCAGATCAACATAATGGGATGACAAAGTACTGTAATTTCCTTCTAAAATGTGGTGGAGTAAAAGTAAAAACAAGCATAAAATAGAAAAACTCCACTGTAAAAATACTCAAAATTGAGTAAATGTCCTTGGTTATGTTCCATGGGAAACTGTGACCTTAAACGCTACACAACTACTGATTGCATGCTGATATATTCTGTAGGATTCCCTGAATTCAATACTTTATCATATTTACTGTTAGTGTGTCTGTGGTTTGGGACACTCACTTAGTTAGCGCCACAATCCCTATAGCACATCGGAGCACTGGACTTCCTGTGACATCCATCACCTAGCGTGACCTACACAAATCACAAACAAGTTATATCACATTAGATTTTGGAACATTGAGTACGGCTTGATTTCATAATTCAAGGGAATGAAAATATGTTTTAATAAGACATCATTAGAGTCAAGTAGTGTCAGGCGGACAGTTCCACGGTCTAAGTATAGAACCAATAATGGCAATTTTTCAGAAGAAGACATGCTCTTGTCATCTTCATCAGTCTCAGGTGCCTTAATAAGGACATTCATGAGGACCAACCCAGAGTTAAAGGCCACATCTGGAGCTCTGTGATGAAGAGAATTTTCTTTGCACTTTCATTAAAATTGGGCTTTAGTAATATGTGCTATTTATGTTATCTTATTGATTACCCTGATTTTGAAGTCACAGCCTAAACACATTCAAAATGGTTGCCCTGTACCACCGACGTTGCGATACCACTATTCATATTAAATTACCACCTCGCCACCACTTTTCACTTCCGGACTCGGAGGTATGGTGTTTTATCAAAGAACCCATCTCTCCTACTTTTAATTACCAGTAGGATGTTGTTGTGAACAGTAGAACCGCCACATCTCTTGAACGCATCATAATCATCGGCCTTGCTATAGTCAGCGTCCATCGTACACGAGCATGGACTCTGGCTCTCGTTCCCTGTGAAACCTTGAGTTTTGCTCCGTGATGACATATCTGAGTTTGTCTCTAAGTTGTTAAACCAAATATAGTAGCTTTGCACTTGCATCCTGCTGGACTTCTCCTATTTCACAAGTTATGTGAAGGTCAGCATTGTTAGATGTCTTTTACACTTCATTTTTAAATACATAATTGTTACATTCACTAGCTAAACACATTGAAAATGCATAAAGGATATGTTAAACCCTTTTAAAGCAGTTTTAAAAAAGTCCCTCCATTCAGTGCGATTATAACCCAAAGTGTCTCTTTTTCCAGCACCCACCCTGTGAAGTATATGTTTCTGTGGCAACAGCACGCATCAGCTTAACTTCAAAGCAGAACCGGATACGTCAGAGTTCACCTCAATGTATCTTGGCTTGGTTCAGCTCAGGTGAAGAAGTCTTTATTTGTCAAAATTTGTTCTCTGCAGCTTTAGTCCCGCATCCAGGGATCAACAACAGATCCACAGTCTAGTGCCTTGGTTGAGGGCAATGGTAGGCGTAATTAACAACCATGTTTTAGTGCGCGGGGAAAGCAGAGCACACAGGGAGAGCACACAAACTCTACACAATAAGGACAGATCAGAGACGGTGGTGCAAGTCCATGCAGGCAGTGAAGTGAAGATGACGGTAACACGGTCCACATGTTTGGAACCGTGTATCTTTTGAGTTAGGACAGATTTAAATGTGAAAACCAGGATAGTAATTGCAATGAGTGTGAGTTAGGCTCCGGCAATATGTGCAACGTGCAAAATCATTCACTCAAATACTGTGTGTCACTCAGATACAGTAAGTGTGTCTGAATTATCATCAAATTAATTTTGACTGCACCGTGGGAGCTCGGCTTCTAACACCAGATTTGAATATTTGTCTAAAATGATTTTTTGTGGGAGGATGTTGGAAAGGAATGGGGCTTTATAGGAAATCATGCCAGATGAATTACAGCTATTATACCATCAACAGCTTTCTCTGCCTGTTTTACAAGGTTTTATTTCATACTAAAGCTGATTTAGAAATAGGACTTGAAACTCACCAGTCTATTATTGACATGCTGTATGACTTGTGTCTGGTCTGATCTCCTCCTGGCGTGAGGTGGAAAGGAGCAGGCAGGGGTTGACATCCCAGCAGAGACGAAGGTGATATCACACTGATAAAATTGGCCTTTCTGTTTCTGTATCCCTGAAATTGGCACTCAGGTTCTTCCTGGCTTTTACCTCCGCCATCAACACCTCTGCTTCTTCCTCTCCCTTTCTCAGCAGCTACAGCCATACTTTTACCTCCAATTAACACTCGTTTGCTTGTTCCTATATGCAAGTGTGAGTGTGTGTGCATGCCCAGCAGTCACTTTGGTCATTTGGCAAGTGTGTATAAATATCACACCAGTGGATGCTCTTTAACAGGCTTCTCATAGCTCACAGGAGCCAAAGAGCAGGGCGCACGCACACACAAACACACACACCCACACCCTTACATACAGTCATTAATGATAAAGACTGTTGTTGGATGTTTTAAGCAGTACACACAATAAACAGAGATAGTGATCATCCCCCCGCTGGCCCCTGTCAGAGTGACAGACATTATGCCAGAGCAGGGCTGGCCAAAGTAGGCGGTCTTCCCTGTTTGAGTGACAACGCCAATGGCAATGCTGTAGGTAGAATTAATATTAACATGATCATCAGCAGGGCAATGGTCATGCTGCATTTCAGACAGAAAGAAGATGTAAAAGAGGAGTTTATCTTTCTTTTGGTAAAGGATATTAAAGAAATAAAAGAAGTACTGACTAACCTCTGAAGTCAAGTCATTACTATTGGGCGAGCTCTTATTGTGTTCATGGGGTCTAATGATGGTCATACAACACACTCGAGTTGAATGATTAAAAACATTGCTCGCTTGTTAGACACACCAAAAAGTAAAATTTTTGGTGTGTCTAACGAGCCAAAAGTGTTCTTAACTTTTTTCTGCATCTAACATGTTGACAACATTGTAGGCTTTTTGGGAGGAGGCCTTAAAGAGACAGTAACTAATTGCTTGCATTCACTCAATGTGCACGGCAGCGCTGTATCAAAGGAGAGTTCAAGCGGAGATGCACATTGAACCATTTCAAAGGTTTGGGAATAAATGAAAATTTGAATTTCAGAATCTGTCTAATCTGTCCACTTTTTTTAAACTTTTTTTTTCTAAAACATTTCTGCTTTATTATGATGAGTACAAGTGACATAGACAGGAAAGACAGAGGGGATGACATGCAGAAAAGAGCACAGGTTGGAATCAAACCAGCGCTGTGGTATGTGGCATGCTCTCCACCAGGTGAGCCACCCGGGGCACCAAATCCGTCCACGTTAATACAATAACCATCTGTCATACGCCCAGCATGTGCCTTATACTTAATTGGTTGTGGTTCTGTGCATTTTGCATTTAACCTTGGTTTAATCTAGTAATATCACTTTTGCCTTTACAAATTTAATGTATTGATATGTCTTTTCACATTCATAATATTTGTAATTGGTAAAATCTAAATGGGGGAAGCAGATACTTCCATCTTTCTTTCATTTTACAGCCACATAATACGCTACAATAACAAAACAGTATCCTGTCCCACCTTTTGTATATATGAAACACACAACATAATTGATAACATCGTCTCTGAGGGATTGCAAGATGTGGCTTTTTTTTTTTTTTTTTTTTGCTTGTTATTGTTTTGGCAAGAAATTATAAAGCAACAGGAAAGAAGTGCAATTTTTTGGTGGATTTATGGTGGGGATGTGCAGCCTGGGAAAATTAAGATCTAACTGTGAAAACAATGTTTGTTGGATTCAATCTGAAAGCAGATAAGCTTGAAAACAACTACAATCATTGTTCTAATTAGATCAAAAGTCACAAAAAAAAATTCAGGTATTGGACAAAACAGAATTTCTTACCATCATTAAAGCAAGAGTTTGCATTTGAATCAAACAATGAAGTGGACGCCTGAATGGGAAAACTGTGGATCAGGTAACCTGTAGAAAAAGTTAACTGGATATGAGGCAGACACAAACATGTCTCCATCGTATGAATGATTAAAACATTTGCACAAACTAATCTGAAAAATTTGGAGAGGACATTTTTGTCAGCATTGAAAAGTGGAGACATTTAAAGTCCAGCCACATAACACTGATACTCTACATTTTGTCCTTTCAATCTCGGCTCCACTGACAGTTTTAATGTCTGCTTTACATCTGACAGGCAGCAGTGTGAACTGGGAGATGAAAGCCGTGCCTTGTGATTTCCTAGCCAGAGGGCTCGCTCTGTCAGGCTGTGCGGCCCGTCCATCTCGGCCCCATTGTCCCGTGGGCCCCAGCTGCATAAATAGATGTCGATGAAGTGGATGTTGAAGGTCAGAGCTGTGGCCTCCGTGGCATCAGTGACAGAGCCGTCCAACGCGCGAATACCTGGACGGATCGAAAAGGTCACAGAGTTCAGAGTTCAGAGGAAGGCTGGTGATGTTGCTGCATAAAAAAACTCTAAAATCACAGCTTGTACACCCTAATGCCGCTTGAAAGCAGTAGAAGCACTTTATTCTATTTGCACACATGATATCTGTATTCAAAGTGTGTATCCATTCCAAAATGTAATGTAAGGTGTTAAACTTCATCATACAGTAGATATAACGTGTGAAATGGATGAATCTATTTTTTTGATTCTTTGTTTCTCTATTTGTTGTGACATTGTCTCTGTATTACCTGTTTCCTGGCTGTTACATCATAAAAACAAAAAAAAAATTGTTTTATTTTTTCTCTCATGAATTCCTGCGTGAATCTGTTTCTTTGGTCCATCACTCGGTGTTAAGGTGAAGATGTCAAATATTACTGTGCAGTATATTTCATATCCATCAATACTTGGGGCTAACACAAGATGAAATGCATCCAGATAAACAAATCCATAGGTTGTGAACTGCCATGAAAGCCCACTTTTTGATTAGATCTTTATTCCTGCATCTGGTAAACTCTCACACACACTTACAGAGTATGATGCAAGCAAGCAGGTATTGGGACCTGAAACGGCCTGTTTTCACTCAGTGTGTATAAAGGTATAAAGGTATAAAGGTATAAAGCAAGGATGAAAAGAAGCACAAAGAGCCAAGAGAGCATCTCGATAGCTCAATTGGAATGAGGTTCATTCCAAAATACACTAATGGATGTATTCATGAATAACTGTAGATTTTACAATATGTTGTCTGTCTGATAATTGGTCGTTTTTGTGCAGTGTTTGCCCATAATGCCCTCAGGGTTGCTAATATGCTGCAGAGGGCATGGATTGTTTTTGTCTGACTGCTAAGAAATAGGAAAAGAATGCTTGCGTAAAGGTGTTTGAGACTTTCTTCAATGATAAAACCAAAGAAACAACAAAACCCGACAGGAACAGAAAGTAATTCACAACTGACTTAAGTATTTATAACCTCATACTACACTGGTGTATGGCCAGCGACATATTATTTAGAGGTGGAAGGTAAAATTACTAAAATTACTTGAAAGAGATATTTAGATCTGAGCAAATTATAACGGTAATATAAAGGAACGTAAAAGTTATAGCAAGCAGTAGATTAAGAGTTTTGCACATTCAACCTGAGATTAAAATATAATGCTAAAAAAAAATTATAGGTATAAAGTATATCCTGGGGAATGGCCATTTAGTGCATTAAAATTCCACTTTGCTGATCATAAGTAGATCAGTCCAAACGAAATTAATGGACATTTCCCAAAATGTGTAAAAATGTTTTTAAGCCTGTCTTTCTCCTTCTCTCCACCATTTTATCATTAATTTTCCTTCCTGTCTACCTTCATCACTCAAATTGGTCGTTTTTCCCTTCTTAAAATGACTTGAAATCATGACAATTTCTCAATCTGAGCATAAAATAATTTAATCTGAAAAATATATACAGTATTTATAAAAAATATATTCTTCTTTGTACTTTTGATAATTAAATAGAGTTGACTGTAAAAACCGCTAATTTCCACTTTGACGGCAGATTAAATAGTGACAATGTCATTTACTAAGGTTTTGAGTCCTAAATGTTGCTTGTACAACTGGTGAATAAAGTTAACATGGGTAGAGTCACTGCTTCATGTGTCTTTATCATCTTGCATTAAATAAATGAATGAATGAATGAATGAATCCATCCCGCCATGCATCCATGCCCTATATCGGCTCAGAGTTGAAGGAGACTGGAGCCCAGACAAGTATCCATTTGGCGACAGGCAGGATTCTCTCTACTCGGGTTGCTAGTCCATCATACAATGAACATAAACACAGAATCATTGATTCACACTCATAATCCTACCAACAAACAGTTTCCAATTCCAACTGTAGCATTCAGAGAAAACCCACATGGGGAAAAACATATAACTTAATTCTGAGTCGGCCTGAGTTGGCATGGTTTGATTCAAACCCAGGACCTCCTTGCTGAGGTTATTGTGTTCGCATATTTGCAGGGTATCAGATTGGCAGTCTAGTACGTGGATATGATCAAGAGCGTGACAGAAGGCTTAACTATACACACACTTCCAGAAGGAGTGAATTTCTAATCCACTGAAATCTGATTATATTAATTTATCCTGAAATTACATTGACTTCCTGTAAAATAAATGAATACTTCGGTTGATTCATTGCATGTAACCGATTTTCTATCCGTTTAGCTTTGCACTTTGGAATAACCCCCCACACCCACATGTATTGTTTACAACTCCGTTATCTAATTCCAAAAGCAAACACACCAAATTAAGATAGGTTCATAACAAAATTTAATTATATGAGTATAATGTAGGAGTTTATCTCTGCTTCAAACAGGATTAGAATTTGCTTATCATCACAATGAACTCGAAATAAAGCTTCAATCAAGTCTTGTATGACAAAGATACGGGTTTTGAGATTCATACAAACTAATCTCGGCATCAGTTGAGCTTTTATTGTGTTAGTTTATACAATCGCTAACATCATCAAACCGACCGAAGCTATTAGGAACTCCACACGTGTGGAGTTCAACGTGTAGATGTAGAAAGGTAAAGGTGAGGCTCACAGGGAAAATACATTTCCTGCTCTGTGTCTTCTGCAGGAGGATCTCATCAGGGTCCGACAAATGAGGAATAGACAAATGTTCAAATGTCAAAAGATCATAGAGCAGGGGTCAAATATCACGATTCAACTGAGAGATTCCTTGTACTCCAAGTGTGATGACACCATCGAGTACAAGTGAATTGGTGGTGAGCCTTTAAAACAGTGTCAGCATGGCTCAATAGCAATGAGTCACCATGGAGTATCATATTCACACACACACACACACACACACACACACACACAGATTTTCTTTTGAATTTTGATTTGAACTGTATGAGCTAAGACACTAATTTTAACTTAAACACAAAAGCCTTTCAGTTAATTTGTTTCTTTCACAGCAACACCCACATTTGAGATACAGGGTCCGATCTATGGTGCACGGTCTGGCGCAGAGGGCAAAGCCCTTCTCTTTAAGTGCCAGGTGTGCTTGAACATGGTTCATTGACATTAAGATGGTGGATACAGATTTGCTTGTTCAGTGAAAGCATGCAAGCAAATAATCTACAGGAGCAGCTCTCAAACAAAAAGGTGCAAAAGATTTTATTGGACTTTTTATTAGTTGTAACCCACTGAAATGTATATTTCGCAATCCACAAACATGTAAAACAACAATTTGCTTGACCATTCCTCATTTTAAGACCAACACACTCATGGGTGCACAGATGGGCTCAAATGCATTTGCTACATACACAAAATGGGCCCAGGGCGTGAAAATTACAATTGTGTCGGTTATACACTTGCACTGACACCGTGCGCCGCGTTACACGGGGCGTAAGATATGGAAGAAAATTACATTCTAACATCAGAAACGAAAATAACACTGATGCTGGAAAATCTGTGCTAACCTGACATAACTCAAGACCCAAGCCGACCAATCTAACCTACTGAGGAAGTACTGTGCCTGTTGGTCTCAATCGATGGAAGTAGAAAGAAAGAACAGTACTTCATTGATCCCTGCATTTAACCCATCCTATGAGGAGCAGTGAGCGGCACTCACATGCATATGCAGACACACACACACACACACACACACACGTGCTCAGGGACCAACTCCAGATCTTCCACCTTGTGCCTTGGTGAAGGGCAATTGCAGGAGTGATAAGCCTATCTCACAAGTTTTTGTGGGTGGGGTGTAACCAGAACATCCTGAGGAAACCCACGCAGACACGGAGAGAACATGCAAACTCCACACAGAAAGGAGTTGGCACTGCTGCCTCATGACCTTCTTGCTGTGAACAGTGCTAACTATTACGTCACCGTGCTGCCCGAAGTAGAAGAAAATTAAAGAATAATCTGAATAATAAAGAATAAACAAAGAATAATTATTTGACTATATTATGCTACCAGGATAATTATTTTTAATTAACCCATATTCATGAAATGTTTTCTAGGGTAAAACAAGTGAGATAATTACTTTGTCACATGCCTGTAGATCAGCTATACTGTAGATAAGCAAAGCAGTCCTGTTTATGTACAGTAAAAGGTTTGTGTTCCAATTAATTATCCATTGTCTGTGTACACTACTGTGCACCCACAATGCACTGCCTCCCACTGTTTCTACCATGTTTTCCTCACCTCCGATCTGGCATGGATGGCATGGCAACAGCACATTAGGAAGGGACAGATGATGGCATGATAGAGACATGTATACACTGTATATATTTGTGTGTGTGTGTGTGTGTGTATATTCTATGCTTCTCTTATCATTATTTTTGTTGTTTTTGTTTTTGTTTTTGATACGTGTCTGTCTGTCTATCTATCCATCTATCCATCCATCTATCTATCTAAACAAAACAGCAAACTGAAAATGCAGGTGACTTGAATGAACGTTTTTTTGGGGGTGATGCGATACCTGTGACGTTGGATACAAAGACGCAAAAACGTCACGTATTGCTGCATAATTTCATACATATACTGTGAACACACTGTGTGTGTGTGTGTCGCATAAAAGTGAGCATGTTTGAATGATTTAGGAGTGATAGACATTAGGTGGAGGATGTTCAGACAACACCCTTGACAACCAGGTATAAGACCAGAAATGAGCCTCATTAAACAGGCCAGCTAATAACTACATGTGATAACCGAGGAGATTTAGTCATATTATACTGTTGTAAGTAGTGGACAATTAAAATTGAAAACATGACAAAGTATCTATCCTAAGGATGGAAACAACTTTTTACTTCTTTTTTTTTATTCCATTAGTAATTGTGAGAGATTACTCACAAAGTTTCTCTTGAGGTCCATTTTTTGTCAGCCACACCTGAGAAGAAAAAGAAAAGTTTCAGTTTATGCACACAAGTGATGTGACGTTTTCATAATGCACAACATACATTCAGAGACGTACTTATGCACACTGATCGCACATTTGTGTGGCCATTTTACTTTTAAAAACGCAGTCAGAATTAGTAAAGAAGCTCTAACTGTTGTGTATTGATTATTCTGCAGAAAAACAAAGCCCACGTGTGCACCAACTTTGAAGTAATCAGAAGCTACATTTTGTGAGACCAATCGCAGTAATTCATCAACATACTCTATTGCCAGGTTGCGGTGGTGAAGTGTGTCATTTCCTTTAATGATACAGCTTACGGTTTAAAGATCTACTACAGACCTCACTGTTGCACCTAAGTGATGGATGAGTGAACGAACAATCGGAGAGATTAATCCACCAACCCCTGAAATTCTGTTTATCCTAACAATCTTGTCATTCTTTCTCTTACTCGACTGCTTTTTCCCCCTTTTTTTTTATCATCCCTTCCTTTCACATCAGCTGCCTTTCAGACCACTGTTCCTCCTCCCCTTCACCCGACCATTACCCTCCCCCCTCCTCATACTCCATCTCTGCCGCATCAGGGCTCCTGTGGTCTCAGCGAGAGTCAAACGAATAAGGGCCCCAGGAGGGCCTCGCCTGCTCTGCCACACATCACTCACCCTCTCTCCCTCTCTCACTCACTCACACACACACACACACACACACACACACACACACGGGACCTGCCAGCCTTTGTCCCATGCAGGCAGTGTCTCTGGGGTTGTCATGGTAACCTGCAGTCGAGGTCTGATTGTGTTCGGCTCAGGCGGGATGGAGCCCTGGGTGGGTCTCACTACAGCTCACCGTGCTTTGCAATGCCGTGCCAGGTCAACCTGCTGTCCTCTCCATAACAATTGGTGCTCATCTTCTCATCAAACGTGTTGTATTCTCTTGCAACAAATACACTTCCTTCGAAGTGAGGTGTCTTTCTTGGCTGGCAAGTCAGGTGTTGCTCTCATTTTCAATCTACTTGTTATCCTGGTTCATCACAGTGAAAACAGAGGTAGTAACAATGATTGAGCTTGTTATGTTTTTTTTGTATATTTATCTCCTGTGATAACCCAAGATAACTCAAAGTCATATTTTAACTAAACCTGGGAAATCGCTGATCAGCTCAATTTTTATATACAAAATACATTTGCGTGAATTAGTTTTATTGGCAGTTATTGTTCAAAGTAATGATTCACAATTTACACACATAAATGTTTTAAACACCTGGTGTTAGGTGTTTGTTTTTCTCTTTAATTTATTTATCTATTTTTTTTTTTTGCAGAACCCACAGCAGCACATAGTTTTAATGTACTGAAGATACCAAGCCAACATTGGTATTGAGGGTTTTCACGTCCTGATAGGTGGGGGATTAAGGTGAAGAAAACTCTGGCAAACGTTCCTCCTTTCTAAGCCAAGTTGGTTCTTTGCACCCAAAACAAAGCCAAACAATGATGCTGAACAACTGTGACAGGATGCTGAGTAAGTTTTTAGTGCGTAGGTAACTTGTAGCTGGTTTGTATTGTCTCTGTGCCTGAAAAGAACAATGATTTGCTGATTAAAAGTCTGACGAGTGCGATACATTTCTGCACTGCGGGAACACACATTATGTTGTTTTTCCCCCTTCTCCTTCCTGTCTGTATTCAAATTCACTTGAGTCATTATTATTCACCAACAAGTTTGGCACTCGTAAGCAAACCATTCAAAACCAAGATCTTATCTGGGGATAAAAAAGAAAGAAAAAAGGATCAAAGAATAATGTAAACTTGACAGTTTACATTATTCTGTTAATGACACTATTTTCACACATGCACCTGTCCTCAGTTTTCTATGTAATGTCCCCTATGCATCCCTATATCCATTATACTGGCTGTTCTCAAACCTTTTGAGACCTACTGAACAAACAAAAATAATGACTAGTGATACTTCACCAACAAGCCACCAACTCTAAGAAACATCACAAAAAACCTTTTGTGGAATTAAGTCAGTCAGTACCTTTGCTACTGACACTAACATAGAATGTTTGTGTATGGAAGACCTTAATGAAAACAGATTCATAATTAAACTCATTGAATTTCTAGGGACATCTGGTAAAGCAAGAGGTGGCACTTCAAGTAACAGGACTTTAAGAACTGAATATGTCACTAAGATTCATAAAAAAAAGAAAAAAAAAATCATTGTAACAATGCAGTGCCACTTTTTATGCGAAATGATGACTGAAACTCATTCATAAAGCTTTCGTAAAACATGAGTTAGTGTGCCGCTGTAACATTACTGACAAATTGTAAGGGGGAGTGCCAGGTGAAAACCAATGGAAATCTTTTTGTTAATGAGCGGCTGTTTCTTGAAAGCAACACTTCATACTGCTTTCTCTGGTGTAGTGAAGCCAAATGAACATGTTAGATCAGTAAAGGAAGCCTTAATTCTCCACTGTAGTGCATAGACACTTAGAGGAATGTTTACGCTGCCTTTTTGTCGACTCTATGTTTACCGGTGAGAGGGAGACTAAGAGCAGAAAGGATGACACTTTAGGAATGAGGTGCAGCTCTCCTAGATGCAGAGATCAGATCAAAACTCAGAAGAAATAAAATGATTCATCAACTGAATGCCTTAAATCTGATGTGAGATAAAAACAGTTGGAATCTTCACCAAGATTTTATTAATAATTATAAATAAAAAATATAGTTTTTAAATAGTTAAATATAGTTTTCTGGTAATAGTATTGTTTTATTTTTTCTAAAATTTTCAAGATACTGACAAAGAAATCCAATAGAACTGAAGTAAAGGTAAGTTTTTCAAACTAAAAATGGGATACAATACATACTCAGAAGACATTTTTTCAGAGTGGATCTCCATCCCGTCATTGCAGATGGATCCTGCAGTTCTCTGAACAATACAGACTGCTGTTATGTGAAAAGAATTGCGTGTCTGCGGGAGGCAAAAGAGCTTCCTTTATTAAGAGTTCAACCTCGTTTCAATTTAATTACTAGAAAGACACCTTGGTGTGCATTCACGAATGTGTGTTTGTGCAGTCAGACTGTCACACAAAGACATCAGCTTTAAAAAGGAGACACCTTCACCTCTGCAAGTTTGTGCAGAGACGTCTGTGGGAATTAAGCTCTATCGAGCTGTTAGTTGGAAAGGCTAAGAAACAAGTGAACAAGAGATGGAGGGGAAAAGGAAGAATAGAGAGTTAGGGAGAGAAGGGAGGACTTCAACTTTGAAATCTGTGCTCACTCTAGCCTTGAGTAGTGTGTGTGACCCCAGCAACGATGATAGGATGTGGTGTGTTGGTAATCACCCTGACAACAGAAGTACCTTACTAACAATTTTATCTTCCAACGCAGTAAAGATAAAAAAAAGTAGCAAAGCAACAAACAGCACAACACTGACTGTGTGTGAGCGTACGTGTATGTGCTGGCTACACGCCTGCCTAACTCACAGATTTGTGGGTATAGACTGACACGTGTATGGCATGAGCACATACATGCCTCAAGCTGGTGTGTCACAAGGGTCAATTTGAGCATCAAAACACTGCACCTTAATGTATAAACAAGGTTGATCAGAGTGAAAAAATGCATTCAGTCAGGTGTATTCACTCAAGTAGCAACACACTGCCATAAATACATCCATAAAAACACTCCAACAGAGTCCAATGTCTTCTAAGTGTGAAAGTAGAAAGCCACGTCCCCACAGTTTGATGGAACACTGTAGGTGGTGGAGCCAATGCAAAACCTTCCATGAATACAAATGCTTTGAACCTGGCTGACCCAGTCTAGATTGTGATTGTGTGAGTGTGTGCGCGCTGCTCTGCATGTGTGTCAGCATTCAGCAGCAGCAGCTGCACTCTATCTCCTTGCTCCTGCAGCATTCATGCTGGTCCTCAGGGTCAAACGCACACGCAAATCAGACACGGAGATGTGTCGGAGGCCATTTTGAGCAGACGGTGAGCCGTGCCTGAGTTGCTGCTGTGAAAATGAGCCAACATCACTTCAGAGGAGGCCCTCGCTACACCTGGGGCCCCGGCTGGCTCTCACCGCTTAGCTTTCCTCTGTTAGTGTGCAAAAAAAAAAAGGAGAAGTCAACAACTGAAGTGAGAGGCAGAGAATGCAGAGATAAGGAAAAGAGGGGTGACAGGAAATACCGAATATTTGCGGCTCTGATTTATCAAACAGTTTAATCAGTGTTGTTTTTGATGGTTAGCCTACAACAACGAATACTATGTAGAGACGCTACATTTGTGCAAATGTGCAGTGCACAATTAGCCAACATAATGCCAATAGATGGACACTGTGTTTGCAGGTGTAAAAGAAATGTGTAAGAGGAGAACAAAGAAGGAGAGATGGAGTGCAGACTGCCGAGAGCCTGAGGTGTGTATCACTGCCCAGCGAGGGTGAGACCTCCTGGCCTCACACCTCCGTGTAATTAATCAGCTCGGTGTTTAAGAAGAGCTGGGGCAGACACTTGCCTCTAATTAGTTAGCTTTGCCAAGGGTGTGTGTGTGTGCGATTGCGTGCGCGTGCGTGCATGATTGTGTGATAGGCAATCAGGGCTTTAAAGAGTGAACAGCAAAAGAAAAGGCATAACACATCCCAGGGAGAAGATAGAGAGGTTGTTGAGTGAGCACAAGGGTAGAGAGGGTGCGTAGGTGATGGAAAGTCTGTAACTGTAGAGAGAAGAGGATGAAAGCGAGATGAGGTCAGGGAGGAGAGGGAAAAGCCAGAAGAGGACAGGAGAGACCGGACAGCACAGGGAAAGAGTTGGACTGCTGAGCACAGGGCAGGAAGATGGGGCATATTTTGTCCGTCACATCGTGTCAGTGCTTGGTCGCAGTTAAGGGTGCAGCCACACACTGTGCTGTAAGAGGAGCTGTTTCCTGCCACATCAGTGGCCTATGAGCGCTCGGGCACTGACTCACAGTAGAGGGTCGCGTTTTTCACATCACCAAGTCTCACGAGTCCCAAGTATGTCGGGCAGAAAATCACACACTCAAAGGGAAAATGCACATGCTTTTTACTATTTACTTAAATGTCAATTTATGTTGGAATTTATTTATGGAAATGAGTGACTTCAGTATTAAACTTACAACAGCAAAATTACTACTTGTAGTACTGCTATCAGTCCTGGTAATATCAGGGCTGCTACTACAAAGAATTCCATTATTAGTAGTATTACTACTAATGCAAGTATGCGGGCTACTATGTTACTTCTTGTGTAACTATTGTTATGTTCACTTTGTGCCTCATCTTGTGAGTCCGTGCCCCAGCACTGGTCAAGTAAGAAACAGCGCCCTCTACTGTGCCTGGTGACTGACCAGACATGGGGCAGAAAATATTCCCCTGTCCAACAAGAAAGGTGAGATAAAATATGAAAAAAAAAAAAAAAAAAATGAGAGAACGGAGAGGAAATGATGGGAGGGAAAAGATGCAGAGAGAGAAAGCAAGAGGAGAAGGGGAAAGGTTGACTTCTAAAGTGGAACATTAGTATTCCAGCCGCTTCCATGCATCCCCACCACCACACCCCACTGCCCTGTCTGCCCAGTAGCCAGCTCTCCTCCTGGGGTGAACCCCGCCGCCGAGCTGGAGGAGGAAGACGGTGTGTGTGTGTGTGTATGTATGTGTGTGCGTACGTGTGTCTCTGTGTTGGGTTCATTGTAGGTCTAAAATAAGGCCATGAAATGTTTCCTTCAATGCACCTGGAGCAATTTTCCCTACAGTAGGTTTTAGTGTGCCTATATTGTGCCAAAACTGTTGTGAAAAAACTTCTATATGCTATAGAAGCATTACAAAAGATATAGAACATATAATGTATTCCTAAGTTCATTATGTCAAGTCAATTTTATTAGTTTATTATCGCAAACAGTGTCTCAAAGGGCTTTAAAGGCCCACATAACAAACGGCTCCGGGCCCAGCTCAAAGCTCTCTTACAACAGAGAAGAACAGTAAAATAACTCAAAAATTATCCACAATATCACATAATCATAGAGTAAGAGAGAGAGAGAGAGAGAGACGCTTGTGCGCGTGTGTGTTTGTGTGTGTGGGCTGTGCAGTTGGTTTTTAAGATATCCTGCTGACAGACAGTTTACAAACCTAACCGGGTATTTCATTCTTTTTGTTTGTTATACATAAACACCTCATAGATAGGTCTCAAACCTCCCTTTGTTTGTGATGGTTGTCCAGTAATAGCCAGTGCAGAAAGACTGATATGTTGCCTAAGTTCATTTTTCTACATAATCTTCCAACTCAACAACCTTCAGCATCAGAGATTTATAGAAGTTCTTTTCTTGGGGGCTTGTAAGCTGGTGCCAGGATAAAGCACTCACCCTCTTCCAGAGAGACCCGACTTCACTCTGACATAATTGACAGTGTCTGTGTTTGTGCATTAGCGACTCTTGTCACTGGATGGGAAGATTTAGGGGGAATAGCCCTCTCAGAGACGTCAGACAACTGCAGGTGAAACAAGGTGAGTCCAGGCTTACATAATAATAGTAAACTGTTATTGGATTGGTCCAACAGCACAGATGTCCCGTACAAAAAGGGCCAAAGTCATCTTCACCTGCTGAGGAGACTGAGGTCTTTTGGAGTGTGCAGGACGCTGTTACGGACATTTTTGACACCGTGTTGACGTCTGCAATCGTCTATGCAGTGGTCTGCTGCGGCTGTGGGAGAGCTGAGAGGGACAGAAAGTGACTAAACAAGCTGGTTAAACGGGCCGGTTCTGTCTCGGATTGCCCTCTGGACTCCATCGACCAGGTGTGTGAGAGGAGAATATTAGCAAAGCTGCCATCAATCATGGACAACACCTCTCATCCACTGCATGAGACTGTTGGTGCACTAAACAGCTCCTTAAGCAGCAGACTGCTGCACTCACAGTGCAAGAGGAATGTTACCACAGGTACTTCATTCCAGCCGCTGTCACACTCTTCAACACATCATGAAGCACTGTGATGAGTCTGGCTGTGTTTGTAGTGTACAAGGCTATATGGACAGTTTGTTAATTCATATTATTTATGTTTTGTTCAATTTTTATACGTTTTTTACCATAGCATTGAAGTATTTATCACTCACTTTTTTAATTTCCCCGGTGTGAGATCAATAAAGTATATCTTATCTTATCTTGTCTAATCTTAAATTGAATTAAATAGCACATCTAGTTTCCAGAGTTTATACGCCCAAATGAAATCAATTAAATGAGGCTGATAGCCAAAAACTATTACAACTCCTTTGCTTGGACAAAAAAACAAAAACAAAAAAAAATATATGACAAAACACCAAAGGCGTTCCTTTGTGTGGGGCTCAGAGCTTATCAATCGAACCCTCTATACTATTTGTACTCAACTGTGGGATCATAATAAATACAGGGTAGTACAGTAATGGCAGCAATATAAAAGGTCTTTTATAAAAGAAAACAGTACTATTGCATTTATGTACATTTAGCATTAATCAACCCTAAAAAAATGAGGAACCAATAGGGGAAAATGATCTTCTTTTTTACCCTTTGGTATATGAAGTCATAAGCCCATTTGTCTCCATCAGCCTCATTCTGCACGCATCATAGTTGTACATTTCCCAGTCTATTAGATTCTCTCCATATGACTTCCTTACTCCCTCTCTACTAAACTACTCTTCAACTACTCCTCTGGTCTCCTCCACTGATTCATTCTCATTCAGCTAATTACATTCACTGAGAACAGTGTTGACAAATTCATTTTAAAATCCATTAGTGCCGTGGCGTTGTTTAAACAATGTGCACATTAATGTCCATTGCTTTAATACCCCTGATTCACATTCTAATAGCCGTCTGATAAATCAGGTTATCTGTGACACCTTCTACACGGCGTGAAGGAGCGGAAATTAGAGAATTATTAACTATCCGTGGTGTTCTGTCTTGTCCGGGTGTGTTAGGAAGAAGAGGAGAGGAGATGACAGAGCAGGAGAGAGAATGAGAAACGGGGAGAGAAGATGATGTGAGAGAGAGAGAGAGAGCGTGAGAGGAGAAATTGGTGGGATGACTGAGGAAAAAGAGGCCAGAGGGAAAAAGAGAAAAAGTGAGAGATACTGGGGAACATCAAGAGAAGCAGGACTGAGTGATGGTAAATATGGATGAGACTAAGGGAGTTTACACTTTTCAAAATGGACTCTGGTTTGTTACACACACAAGTCCGGACCAAAATGCACCAAGACCCTTGAGGGGAGGTGGTCTTGGTTTGGTCACATACAAACTCGGTTTGTGGTGGAAAAGTGATCCAAACTCGATCCGATCCGATTACAGCTCCAGTTAGCATGTGGCTGTATTAGTTCCCTCAATCTGCTCAATCTGCTGAAGCCGGCAGCAAGCCTTCTTCGCAAAGTTTGTAGTCGTCAAGAATTTTCTAGACGCGTTCTACTGGTTTAAATATATGGTCCAGATAACCACCATTAATCAAACGCCATTGCTCAATGTTAACTTGCTCCATATTTTACCGCACTAAAATACCGGTAAGCACTGATTACAGGACGTTCTTCCTGTTTTACTGTCTTGCTTCCGCCAATCTGACCAATAAGCAGAGTAAACGTTCTCACGTGGTTGCAATGATGCATTTTGGTTTGCTTGGATTTTTCCCAGTGTGAAAAGAAACCAAACCAAGGAAAAGTAAAAACCTATCAACTGATTTGGACCAGAGCAAACGAGCTATAGGTGGGAAAACAGCCCAAGACAAACATAGGGCAGAATATGTAAGAGCATACAGGAGGACTATCGCAGACATATTCAAGTCTCAGTCTGTGTAAATGTATGCTTTAACCCCTTGGATAATCAATTTGCTTTGTTTCTCCGTAATTGTATTTCCATCCAAATTTCAAATTTCCATGACAAATTAACGTTAAACAATTAACAGTTTTTAAAATGCTGCAAAATGTGAATATGTATCATGCGAGTATTTATCATCAGGCCTGACATAATGGGATTCATGAACACAATCAACAAAAACTGTTCTCTTTTAATGACCGTCTTAGAAATGACTAACAAATGTTTAATCTGTATCTGCATCGTGGTCTGCATTGAAATAGTGTGACCCG
This sequence comes from Brotula barbata, assembly GCA_900303265.1. Lineage (NCBI taxonomy): Eukaryota > Metazoa > Chordata > Actinopteri > Ophidiiformes > Ophidiidae > Brotula > Brotula barbata. The sequence goes on from OMNV01002708.1 coordinate 44,259, forward strand.
TCAGAAAAAAGACCATCAAAATTTGCATTTGATGGCGTACGGCGATGTGAAATGTGTGGCATTTAGACAATGCATTAACAAATTACAGCACTTTAGGAACAATAAATCATGCCTATAAGATAAGTATGTATTCATTTTCCATAGTTCTCTACATGGACTGTAACAGTGATAAGTTAAAGTAAAAGCAAAGTTGCTGATTTCTGTCTCCAATTTTCATTTATACAGATTCTATTTATATATTTGATCCTTAATTAACACATTATATAGAAAAATGTGGGAAACACAGAGGAGACAATAGAGCTCAGGACAGCAGACTTCAAAAGACTCATAATCATACTCATGAACAACTACCTTAAGGCAGCCTGGCCCTTCCTTTATTTTTCAGTTTGATGGAGATGCATCCTAATAGATCATTTGACATTCCCACACCCATCTCTATCTGCCGTCTTCCTCCTCTACGCTCACCTCAGCTCTCTCTCCTTTTCCAACCGACTCCTGGCTGTTTCTCTCTTCTGTTCCACCTCCCCTCACATTTTTCTCCTCTCCACACCTACTGCTAGTGTCAGTAACCATCCTTGTGTGTGTGTGTGTGTGTGTGTGTGTGTGTGTGTGTGTGTGTGTGTATACATAGGTCTGATTTGCTTCTTGTTTACCAACCAGAATAACCACCAACATGACCAGAGGGCTTCAAGGGCTACACCATTAGATTAATCTACAGCATGGTGTGTGTGAGTGTGGGGAGTGTGATGTTTGAGCATGCGTGGATGTGGATGTGTGTGGATATATATATATATATATATGCACATATGTGCATGTATGTGTGCACATGTGGGTGTATGTGTAACCACACCCCTGTGGAGTTCCCTGCCATGTCACAATACTCTTAATTAAGGGAAGGTATTTGTGTATGTGTTTATATGTGCGTTAAGTCAGTCAGTCAGATATGAATTAGTGGATTCTCTGCTAACACTGCTCAGTCTGTATCAGTGGTTCCTGCAACACATTTATCCTCCCACACTTCTGCTGCATCAGCTCTGTATCAGAGTTTAAACTACATTTACTCAGGTACTCTGTCTAAGTACATTTTGAACTACAGAGACTCCACAAAATTATTTCCATTCTGGACCATTTTTTATTATCGCACCACACATTTCAATGAGAAATAATAATAATAATAATAATAATAATAATAATGATACTTTTTACTCCACTACATTTAACTCTGTAGTTACATTGCAGATTCACATTAGATTAATCAAAATCAAATCTTTTACATAAATACTGTTGCTGGGTTAAATATTACTAATTGTGTCTCAGATCGAGGTCACAAGTCGAGCTTCAAAGAAACGTGAACGAAAAGCACTGGAATTTCTTGAGGTATATTAAATAAAAAAACAGGCCCATTTCTAAATCAAGACATATAACACAATTTTTATTCAACATCTAGGTTAAAAATGTGAAAATATCATTTTAAGACTGTAAGGCAAGTTAAATAAAGTAATGTGAGTTCATCATTCAGGCTTCCATTTTTAGTTTGAAAGACAATTAATTTGACTCCATCGTTAAAGAGTGTATTTTAAACGGTCAGTTAAAAAATAAAAATTATGCAAATAAAAAAATAAATACATTTTCTATATTAATCTTGACATGTGACGCTGCATCACATCCTGCACTCAAGACTTTGAATCACTGCAAGATATCAAACTTAGAATTTTTAACTGAATTTAAACAAGACCACAGGGAGAAAACCCAACAGCACAGAGAGCTCACGGCCCCGGCAGGCTTGAATCCAGGATCTTCAATCAATCCGAAATGTAATGTATGCTGGAAATCATCAAAAAAAATTTTACAACTGTAGAAATAATTACCGACTCCTGAAATCAGCCCTAGCCTATCTGGGAGAATGAGTACAAGAGACCTCAGAAATGGCAGAAAAGGCAGTTCAACCAGATATCCTCACTACAAATGCCATGGGTGCTCACCAGGAACCTTTTAATCCATCTTTGCTTGACCTTACAAGGCAGATTTTAGTGAGCAGCTATGACTATATAAAATATTAGCCATGTTTACATTCATCTGTGTTTTGAGCAATCATTATTATAATTTCACTGGTTGGGAGTGACAGATGTTTACAGAAGCATGTAGGGTTTTGTATGGACTGACGAGGATGCTTCAATGTCAGAGCTTCAATCAGAGAAAAGGAAATGACATGTATATAGGAGACAGAAAGCAAAAGCACAATTCCAATAATTTACTGTATCAAGAGCTGCGTGGGGACCTGATGTGTGATAAGCAGTGGCAAGTTTTACCTTCTAAATGGAACATACACAAACAAAGGGAGCCATGAAGTGCACAATGGAAACAAAAGATGGATTTGTGAGCCGATGGAGGAAAATGTGAGACAACAGTCAACTGCTCAAGTAACTTTGACATGATTCATGATTTTTTGGTTGACTGGTCTTTGGGCAACGTGATGTTACCGTATAGCCCATGGCCATTTCTCTCACTATAAACAAAGTATTTGTTCCACAAGAAATACAGACAAATTTCCCAAAATAAGGAACATAAATTTTCAACTATAGACTATAAATATACTGTATACACGTATATACTGTATATAATACTTAAAAAAAACCCTCCAACTTTACTTCTGTTAACGTACAAATTAAACTCTAGCTGGATGAGGAAAGCAATCATTATTCACACAACATTATTTACGGTCATAGAAACACTGCCAAGTAACATTTCAATTGTCAACTTTAACAATGTGCCTGTTTTACGCAAAACTGACAATGGAAATGACGTGTGCGTGTGTTTGTGTATGTGTGCATGTGTGTAACAGCTGGCGCAAGGCACTGGGGCCAAAGAACATATATGTGATACACCTGGCCTAAACACACACCTAAAGACACACAAGGACATGAACACAGCTGCATTAAATCACAAGCTGCCTGCATAACTAAGCACACCCAATGCCACTGAAAACAGAAACACACAAATATGCACACGAGAGTGCACACATACACCCACTGAATGCTGCCATTGCCACTGCCACCATACCAGTGGGATTGTCACCATAGCAACCCAGAACTGGTTGTGTCACCCTGTTTTAGTGAGATGGGTGACAGCAAGAGAGAGTGTGAGAGATAGGCAGGCGATAAAAAGAGCAAAAGACAAAGACGGAGCGATGGGCATTAAATACCCTTCACAAAGCTCAGTTTCAGTCTGTTTTTGAAACAAAGGGTACGAGAAAGAGAGACGGCGAGGGAGGGGGGGCACAGAGGAGGTCAGCAGCTTAGAGGACTTCAGACACACCACAGGATCCTCAGAAGTCAGTGTCCTTTTTCAGTATGTCCAAAGGTGATGTGTGGTTGTACAACACCTTACACATACACACACACATGCACACACTAGAACCGATGATAGAAAGTGTACAGGTAGAGAGCAGAAGAGGAGCTTTGACCTTGCAATGGGGCGTAGGCTACAGCAAAGGGTAAAGGATTAAAGGATCATATCAGCCTTATTGAGCTGTTTTTCTTCATTTCCTGCTGTTACATGTGTTGACCCATACAACCAATTTATTTATCATTATGCCTTCTCATTACCTTTTGACCCTCATGACTAAAACAATAAATCGCTGCCACATTAATTTTGACATATTTGTATAATTATTTTAAACAAACAAGATAATTGCCATGAAAAGACTCTACAGCGCATTTTGAATTATAAATCAGTGTTTTGGGAAGCTGATGATGAAGGTGATAAATTTATAGCACAAAGGGCACAAAACTGGAATAGGACACGGTCCTTCCAGTGCAAATGGGACAAATTTTCCAGAGAATCTGAAAGTAACAGATGGTGGAAGGAGTGAAGAGGTAGAAAAAAAAGCAACTAATATCTGCAGTTAGTGTAGCAAGAGGAAATTTTGCCTCAATCAGTCACATGAGTGAACTGTGACCACAATCTACCTTTTTCCCAACTATTCAGTGATTTTGAAGAAGTTATATTTACTTATATATATTTGTATCTGTTTGAAAGCAAGTGCTTTATAAATAGATTTAAACAAGATTCAAATCATAGACTGTGGGTAAACCAAGGCCTCCCATTCCACCTAACAAACAATCATGGCTACCATACTTACATCCACAATAAATGTATTTGTACAGCTATCCATAAAAACTTTGAACATTACTGAGGTGCCGTTAAGTTTACTTTTTATATATATGGAGAGGACATGCAGTGCAAGACTTAATTTTGTTGTTTCCTCACATGATCTCCATCATCAACCTCTTTCATCATCTAAGATGTGTTACTATGGTATTCACTCAATTGCATATTAGCTAAGCTGTTTATAAAACACACTGTCATTCAAAAAGTGAGAGATGCCTGTTTTGGTCGAATAGCAAATTTTCCTATTAACCTATTCTGATTGAGAATCATAGTAAGCTTTTTTAGATGGCTTGGTGCTTGGCTTGATTAAAGACAGATTTCCACAGAATTTTGCTGCGAGAAATAATAACTTGGGCATGACAGAATTGGGCACCACGAACACACTTAAACTAAGCAACAAAAAATTTTTTCTATGGGAGGAACTATATGAGGACATACAGTTGCAAACCCAGCACAATCTCTACGTCTCAGGGGCCCCCCACTTCTGTCTGCTGGGACTTGAAGAAGTAGCCAGATGCCTTTTTTTCCGACCATTCTTATTTCTCATACAGCATTCTCATTTTCTTCTATATTTTACTGGGTCTTCAGGCTAAACGACAAACAATAAATAAATAAACTGGGATAATGGGGTGATAATGTAATTCAATGGTGCTGTAATGGTGTTTAGTGTTGGCGCACATAGAACCAAACCCCTGCCATTATGCATGGAGCGAAGCTGACTTTGATCTGTCAGAGAAATAAGCTTATGTTGAAATGAAATGTAGGCACTGATTTGACACACTTTGGGAGACATTTGGGGCCGTATCTTTCATAACAACCAAAGTGGCAGTGAAGAAGGCGAAGCTTGATGTACAGTGATCTCTAGTTGTGGGAAAGAAAAGGTCAATAACAGTTGTGGGATCTCCTGAGTCTCTAACTGTGTGTACATGGATGGGAAAATGGTGCGTAAACCACAAAGACGAGGACACACAGACACACAGACACACATCATTGCCAGTAGCATTTCTAGTAAGCATGTGAAATTTATTTCAATCTGCATGGGAATAAGAGTATGTGCGTACATGCATGTGTGTGAGTGTGTGTGCGGGTGCTGGCATATAGATAGATATGTGTGATTATGTGTATTCGTTCAAACATGTATGAGTAAAAGGGAGATCTAGTGCGACAGGAGATTTATGTAAATTCATTAATCAATATTTCTGCAACATGGGCCTGTCTATACAATATCGACTGGCAGCCCGAGCCTACATGATTGAACCTTGACCCCAATAAAACCATTGTATGCCTTCATAAAAACAATGCAATCCCCCAATCTGTGCTGACTGGGGATGGTGGTATGACAAAACAGTCAGGAAACAAGGACTGTTTAGTGCTTTGATCTGCTACTAACCCACTATATTATCAGAGCATATTTTCATTTCTTGGTGTATTAATTAAATTATCACATCCCAATGACAGATTAATTTCATTCTTTGATGGGCTTACAGAAAGTTGGAGCACATAGACTGAAATTGGGCCATTTAGGACAGGAAACACAGGACACATAGTCTTACGGTACTGAAAGAAGAGATGGGTGCATATAAGATGAAAAAAGAAAAGAAATTGGTTCAGAAAACAGAAATCCGTCTACATGTTTACATATCTTATCAAAATGCTGAGCTGCAAAAGCCCAGTTACCTCTGAGCAATCGTAGCTGCTGAGTGTACACAGTCGAGTAGCACGAGCTACACACTGACACTGAAGAACTGTGATAGAAAACACGCAAAACATGAGACAAATAATTTGAAGATTAAAATAGAAATAATAATCTGCTTGCGTGTCCACGTGCATGCATGACGTGCACATGTGTGAATGGGCGATGCAGTGAAACATGTAGTGGCATCTAGATTCTAAATTAATGATTGACTGAGATCAGCTCTAGATGTGGGATCAAATACGCTGCCTGCTAAATAATGAAATGCACAGGGCCGATGACTGTCCCATATGGAGAGAAAGAGTGAGCAAGAGAAAGATGAGAGAGAGAGAGAGAGTGAGAGAGAGAGAGAGAGGGGCGGAGGGGGGGGGGGGGGGTCACAT
>OMNV01002708.1:58392-78548 GCA_900303265.1 Brotula barbata
CCCACCCTCCTACCACCCACCCTTCTGCACTGTAAGTTGGCTGATCCATAGGTAACCTTTCATTTATTCATTTCTCATCTGTCTTTCTTTCTCTATCTACCATGTTCCCCCTCTCTGCATCCCTCACCTCCCCTCTCTCTCCCTCTGTTGCTGCTCTCTCAGAACCAGAGAGCATCAAAGACCGCTGGGCCTCACGCCAGGGTCTCACTGCTAAGCAACCTACCCAGGACCCCCTGCCAACATCAACCCTCCTAACATTGCTACACCTCCACCGTCACTGCCTCACCATCCCCCACATCCAAACTCATAGGTAATACACACCGTTGTATCCACCGCCCACCAGGATGCCGATCAGCGGTGGCTGCCCCACGCTGGCTACACATACTGTAAACAACAAGCTGTCAACGGGGCTCAAGTGTGCCAGCCATCTGATGTGACCTATGGAACAGAAATCTGGCTGTGCTGTGGGCTCAGGGCTCAGCAGGGGGCGGGTGGTCAGCAGTTGTGCGTGGGTGTTTGTGTGTGTATGTGGTTTGTGGGAGAGAGCAGGGCGGGCGGGACTCTGCAGGTGTAGCAGGGGTGGACTGAACTGAAAAAGCATGCATGTCACTTCTTATTATATTGGTTACTGCAGTTCAGCACCACAATCTGTTTTTATATCCTTTACGAGTCGTGTGCTATGAATCACTTTTTAAATATTCATGTTAATAATGATTATTGCAAACAAATGAAACCGCAATAAAGACGAAACCTAGTCTAGACAGAATTTTGTCGTGTCAGATTTGATGTTGTTTTGCTTTTTGACATTAAGACATTTTGTAATAGGAGGTATAACAACCAATCACTAGACTTTATGCATACTATTAGAAGGCTTATACAGGGTTTACAGGGTTCAATATGGTATTTTAGATGTAAAATGAGCTCAAATTCAAGATGTAAAATTTGTAATGGCCTCTGTTATATTATTATAGTTCCTTTGTTCCACTGTTTTGTTGTATACAATTAAATCACTGATGGACATTTAGGTATGAATTAACTTCTTGCATTCAGTCGTGTATCATTGAAAGTCTTGGAATGTTTGGAGGTCTGAAAACCAAAGTGCAAAGAAAATAAAAACTGGGAAAATCAAACTCAACATTGAATGGAGCATCCAGTGTTGGATAGGATTCAGCACTGAATCCCAGTTCAGCAGAGTTTTGACTGTCGCTGTCCATGGTGCTAGTTCTGTCAGCTGTATTGCGAATGTACTGTGCTTTAATGTAACAGCATTGTGTCTTTCTCACTGGATAGTCTATACGTCATACAGTTTTCACATAGTTACAATTGAAGTACATAGTTGTACAATTGAAATCATTGAAATAAATCTAAAAACCTGGACAAGTCTTGCAAAGCTCTACTATTGTGATTATGACAGCTACTAGCACTTACAATCAACTCCTTCGGGTCTAACTGCGTTAAGGAAAAAAAATTTAAAGTAACAATTAATGCTCCCAAGAATAACGGTGTAACGGGATGGCTGCTCCAACTGACTTGATAATGACATAATAGGCCAGTGAGGTTTTGAAAATAATATGATTGCACAAGTATTACATACTGATTAGTAAGTGCCACGGCAAACATTAAACAGTGTGAAGAAAAACTCCACGTGAAATCACAAAGGGATAAAAATATATACTGTACTAGACTGTTAGTGTGAAAGATAATTGAGCATGCAGTAAAAACCACAGATAGGAACGCTGTGATTGAGATAAGCCGCTGTGACAATTCAGTATTCAACTCCCCTCTTCACAAACCTAGATTTACGTCTGATATCCTTTTTGTCTACACATCCTGTCTTTCGGCCAGATTTGTACAACCGCACTCAATTGCTGTCTCCCACCCAGGCTATTGTCTATATGCTATTATTACTGTCAACTCTCTGCTCTACCTCCCTTCTTCTCTCCTCTCCTCCCCATCCTCCACCTCTACCCCATGTCTTCTCCTAACTCACACTCAGATTTGTGGATCTTAATATTGTATCTGTCTACCAGAAGGACAGGAGCACGGGAAATGACATGTTTCCGCCTCGGGTGAAACGACACAGACACACACACACATGCACGCGCACGAGCAGACACGCACACATAGGCATTGGAGACTATGTCGAGCTCACAATGTAATTATGGGGAAACAGAGCAGTCAGTTACACACCTGAGTGCAGCTAGGATCAGACCTGGGGAGTTCCTCTGACACTGACGAGGAAAACCAGGAGTTAGTCTGTTAAAACACAATGACAGACAGCTACATCTACTGACATGGCCAAGCTGACAGACTAAATATTTGGACTGAAGAAAAACTGAAAAGGACAGGCTCCAATGTAGAACAAGAAGCTGACAATCTTATCCATTTTATACCTGTGAAAGCACATATATTGGCTACAAAAACTTCAGAAGGCTGGACGACATGTCCATTATAAGAGATGACACTACATTATGACATGTCTTGTGGCTATTTCAATATTTAATGAGCTGGCTGTCTTGGTTTGGATGTGCAAATTTCTTCCCTGTAAGACAAACAACATGAGTGTTATTTCTCTACTGATACATGTAGGACAGACCAGCTATAGAGGAGATCTGTGTCCTTTTTCAAGATGTTCTTTTATATACTTTCGATTCTGTTATACCTATATTATACCTACACTACTGTATATACTACTATAATATTACACAGTATATACATTGTCTTCAACTGGCAAATCTTCCATATTGTATTCAGCAGAGGTGTCAGTATGCCCTCATACACGTTCAAAAACAGACGTACACATAACAGACATAATGTACTCCATATTTATATAAATACAATGGCTTCAATGTATGAATATCGACTAATTGAAGGTGAACTAAAGCCTGGACTAGTTGTAAAATAAGGTAGTCCCACTGGCTACAGCTGCTGTTGTTGAGAACGTGACGGATCATGATCATGTCATCAATCTACATTGTCCCCTTTCTGTCTACAGCATCCATCCATCCATCCAATCTCTGTACCAGCTTATCCTGTGCAGGATCTCAGATGGGTGATGCCTATCCAAGAGACAGACACTCATATGCTCCATCACACTGACATCTATGGACAATTTTGAATTTTCAATTCCACTTACTGTCATCTCTTTGGCATGTGAGAGGAAACCAAAACACGCAGACAGAAGGGGAACATTCAAACTCAATATTCGAACCCAAGATCTTGTTGTTGTGAACCACATTAAAAATATCTGTGCGTTTTCTGTGTGACAAAATCGTATGCACTTATATTCTCCAGAATGAAACCAACCATATTTGTTTTTAATCAATGATTAACAGAATTTTTTTGTTGAATACGTGTGATTGTAGGGGGTTAAGCAACAGATTTCATTGACAAAGATTACAAGCAAATAACAAACAGTAAACCGTGAAGAGTTACAATGCTCTGTACTATGCAAAGATTAAGACTGAAAGGCTGCATGTGCCACCGTATTCCTACTGACAAAATTACCATGCATAAAGAAGCATACGGTATGAAAAGAGCGTGATGTATCAGCACTTTTTCTCTGGAAGAAATTGGCGTGCGGCTCATTAAGTGTAGTCTGCCATGTTCACACTGGCCCTTATCAACCTCTACATGACACAACATGACTGTACAGCAGCTCAATACTGAAGACAGTAGGTACAGTAGGTGCAGTACACTGGTTTATTTCTAAATGTGAACTGCTGGTTTCCTGTAGTCTTCATATTCTGATACAACTAAATAAAGAGCAAACTCTGAACTATCCATTCTTTTTAGTAGGAGCAATCTCCAAATATCGTGCCCCCAACGCAATTGTCATGTTCATGCCCACAGCCCACGTTGTGTAAATAGCATTTAATTTGGACAGTCTAATTCATTAGGTGTGGAAAAGAAGAGTAAGCCACATAAAAATCGGACCGAGTCACAGATGTCCTGTTTTAAATGTCAAGAGTCTTGTGGTCCAATGTTGGGTCTGGTGGTCTTGTGTCACGTTTTATTGTCTGACAGAGAGCGCTAATTTGTCTCATCTCTGGGGAGCACCACCCAACTCCAGGAGTGATCTCCATAAGAATATGTGCATCAAACAGCTGGTGGAGGTGACTGCCCTCATTGAGAGATGCCAATAGACACAAAATACCCAGATTGGAAGCGTTGTGTGTAATTGCGCCATGCAGATGAAAGCGCATACCTGTCCACCTGCCTTTTGGATGAATTGGATTTAATTAATTAATATACACTATATCTTCCGAGCAGTGTGTAGGGCAGGTAATAGCCAGTATAATTCCTCTTTACCTCCATATAATGGAGAGCTGGACACATTTCAAGGCTCACAGATGACAAATTTGTGCATGCAAATCGCTCAATATTTTTGTAGGTATGACCTGACAAATTAAAAATAAAAACAATGTCATGTTTGTGGATTGTGAAATATACATTTGTGGTCTGTTTCTGTGAGTTACACCTAATAAAAAGTCCAATAAAATCCTCTATTCCTTCAGTGGTTGAAAGCCACTCCTGAAGATGATTTCTCTGTTTTCTCTGTCTGCCCTGTAGCGCCATGAAGTTCTTTGTATAGACTCCGCTGCCTAAATAGCAATGAACCATGTCTAGGAGCACTTAGCCATTAAAGGGAATGGCAGATGACGCTCTGATTGGTTCAAATTATATTTGGCCCTGAACACGGCCATAACTAATTAGGAGCCAAAATTCTAACCCTTTACAGCATGCACCTCACATTGCAGCAAGAATATACGCTGCTTCAAAATGCAAAATGGACTTGGCCATGCTCAGAGCGAAGGTCGCAGTCATGCCGCAGACTTTGCGCACAGATCACTTAAAAAGTGTGTGTGTGTGTGTGTGTGTGTGTGTGTATTGTACCACAGGGGACATAAGGGTCAGTTTGACAAATGGCCTAAATAATTAAGACTCCCACAAGCTCTCAACTTTACTATGGCTTAGAATTGCTGTGATAGAGAATGATACAAACCTCTTTGGACACACACACAAACATGGACATAAACTGCACACATGAATAGACTCTCTTCAGCAAACACCATAATTATGCAATGGAATTTGACAATCATACATTTACTGAACTGCTCATGCACATACTACAGCTGGTACCAGGAAAATGCTCAAAAGAAAAACACATGTATGTATTTTTGCATTTGTATTTTCTTTGTATTTTTGTTGCCTTGGGAGGCGGTTTCACCAATTTTTGCTTTTAAGATGATGCTGAGTCAATTTTGTTGTCTTTTGTTCTTGGTGGAGGTACTTTACTGCAGTATAGAGGAATATTTTTTTCGTAGGTAAGCATCTTGTTTTTGTTCTTTACGTTTTATAATTAACAATGATTGCAAGCATCTGAATGTTTCCCATCACACCTTTAAATGACTGCATATGTATTCCTATGCAGGTTCAATACTGCACCAATACATCAGAGAAAGAGAAAGGGGAAACAGTAGCAGACATAATGACCCAGTGAGAAAAGCAGCAGCGTCTGTGGGGCTTTAGCACCAAGCAGAGGGTACAGCACCCTGCATGAATATCAAAAAGCTCCTTCCCTTTGACCTTGAGATAAATATTTAAAAGCTGGCTACACTCTATACGCACATACACAGTCAGACGTGCACATGCACACAGACACACACACGCACACACTATGTTTACTGTGTGCCCCCAGGCCATTGGTGCACTGAAATCTTCCTCATTAACTGACTGCTGTGATTGTTGTATTTCTAACTACTGTATAAAGGAAACGTTGATTGTATGCCGTACATATTAAAACAGATTTGTGTGAATGGAACAGCCATACCAGTAAATTGGCACATGTATAATGCTGAGAATTTAATAACCTCACATGTCTATAAGGATACTGGTGTTTTAAGCTATCGCTGTGATAGCGTAAAAGTATTTGTTTCATTTAGCAGTGAATGTGTGCGATTACAGTAGAATACATTAATTTCCATCACATTGTTCAGTTGTTTGTACTTGTACAGATGGAATATGAAGCTCTTTTGCTGTTTCTCTATTCTGGCTTTCAATTGCTGGTCTGCTTGACTTTTTCAAGAAGCTATTTTGACTTCGAGTGTCCCTAATGAAGCCACTACAGCTCAGACAGCAGATCAAGATTGGAATTTATACCAAAGGAGCAACAGAAAACATCAGTTGGCTGAAATCTATATTCTGAATTACTCTGATCTGATAAGAGAAACAGTGACAGTGAGATCAGCTTGGATTTTCTATTGCTCCTAACAACAGCTCAGTTATTCTTCTTTTTATTCCAAACAAACCGTGGGTGTTTTTACTGGGAAATGTGTAAAATGACTGACTGTACACTGGAGATTTTTCAACAAACAGTACCAGGCAGCAGTCATAGTTCAGTGTTCAGAGTCAGACTTGTGTTTTCTTTGATATTTGACATAACATCACTGACCGTCACTTTTGCTTGATGCAGGAGTCCACTTATCTCACTTCCTCTGGTGTCCCTGCTAGGTCGTGAGTGCAAAAACACTGGCACGGATAAAACACATACACAAATACAAAACAGATACATCCATGACCCAGGCTTTTTCTTCCACCCAGCAACAATCACACAAAAACTTGGACTTGATGTGCAAGGTCTGATCTTTTGTTTCATTTTCTTTTTGGAGTCTCTTCCTATGTATTACCACAGTGTATGAGACCCTGGTGCATCACACTACTTTTTGAGAGACGATGGGGAGGCAACCTCACTGCCAGAGCAAGTTTTTGTGCCAAGGGTGTGATCAAAGCATCTGTGTGTGTTGCTGCGTGTGAGTGAGTGTTCCTACATGCCCAGAGAGTTTGTGTGTAAAAAAAAACCAAAACAGGATGAAAGGCGGTGGATACATTTGCCTAAAAGATGGATGGATGGGGTTGCTGTTGAGTACCCTTGCTTTAAGTATTTAGTGGAAAAGTGTTGAATTCAGCAAGATAGCTCCATAGTTCCTGAACTAACTCCTCCTCCAATGTAAGTACTCGTAGGTGGCCTCAACTGTTCAGGCAAAAGTGCACTGGGGCCAACAACTCAGAATAAACGTAATCAATCAACATAATTATATTATCATTATGATCACAATAATCAAAGTATATCCGACAGACATAGAAAGAAACCAGCAACCTTTAGTGCCAGTAATGTCTTTGTCAGATATATTAGACAATAGTAAGGTCTCTCTGTCACCACAGGTTAAGATGAGTTTGGAAATGTAAGCGTGAGCTCTGCCTGGAAGACTTGTAGTCTACGTCTCTAAGTTAGCCGTTCTCCAATTATATTCAGCCCACCGTTATTTCTGGCCACGTCACGTTTCATTTATTACTTTCTCCAATCAGTTCACTGGTTCGGTCACACCCCCATTCATTCTCCTCCTTGCCCAATCACTTTTTTTTTTAATACTATTCACACCTCTCTGTATTATTTGGCTTCTACTCTCAATCAAAAAGCAGTAATCACTGAAAAATGTAAAACTACAAGTTTTACATTTTTTTAGGTTTTAAGAATATTTTAACTAATAATGACAGATTTTTACGAGAGGAGCCAGACACACTGATAGACAGATAGATATAGTAGTAGAAATAGCATAGTGGTAAAAAATGTTTATTTGTTACTATTTATGACAAAAGTTTATAAAAAATACACACTAATATTTGAAAATTCTTAGAATTTATTCTTATAACTTTTGCAAAGGCTCAGCTGCATTGCATCTTGGGGTTTCTATTTTATTGTATGAAACACCTTAAAAACTGCTCAAATTAAGTTTAATATCGTTCAACTATTTTTTAATGTTGAAAGTCTTGTTTAGTTTCTGTAATGCTTGGTATAAGTATTTATTATTTAAAACGTGGGTAACACAATTCGTGGGAGTTTAATAAAAATTGCTAATTGTTGTATGTGTCATTAAAATTTTGGAAGTTCAATTATGCAGATATAAAATGGATAATTTTGTGTCTTAAAGAGTTTTGTGTGCCTGAAAGGCATAAAGGCAGTAGTGGGAGGAGGTACAGTACTGACAAGTCACACACCCAACATGACACTACAAAGGTCCTCTTTGTGATTTCATCTTCTTGCTCTCTTCTTCCAGTGTCTTGCAGTATCTTCCCTTCCTTCTCATCCTCTTATACACTCCTTCCTCATATCTGTCCTGCACTCTCCTTTTTCTTATCCAACTCCTTCTCATCTTCATCTTCTATCTCGGAGACATATCTGTTAGCATCTCCTACTCGCTTCCTGCTCCTTTCTCCTCCTTCCGCTTTCACTACATCTCCACTCCCTCTCTTTCCATTTTGATATCCTCCCCTCCTTACATCTCTTCACAGCATCCATGACCACAAACCTCATCTCCCTTCCCTATGTTTATCTTTTCCTTATCTGGATCTCTCTCTCTCTCCATGTATTCCTATCTGTCTGTATCTGCTCGTTCCCAGTCTCGGTGGGCTTGGCTCTCGTAAGTGGAGTGCTAGGAGGGTAGAATGAGACTGAAACCCTGTCAGCTTTCTGTTCCTACTAAAAACCAATGAAGGTTGCAAAGTAAAAGAAAGGAGAAAAACAAACAACAAAAACAAGTCATATTCATCATGGTAATTGTGTGGGTGCTTTGGGTGCACATGCGGCTGGGTGCCGATGAGGGATGGCGCTGCTCATGGGCCTCCCTGACGTCCATGAATCACAGCCAGAGTCGCTCGCCGGCCCTCAGCCACCATAAAACAAAAGATGGAGATGAAAAATGCAGCAATTAAGTGATTTGATTTCTGCTCTACCCTCCTGTCCTCCTTTCTACCCACCCCCATGGTGGCCACACACACACACATGAAAACATACAGGAGAGTATGCATTTGCGAAAGGCACACAAGTGCAACCACACAATTTCACACTGACAGTGATAGTTATCCCACTCCATGTACATGTACACCATCACAGGCTGCATGCACACAAAAATTGAACCAAAAATATGCCCATATTTATGCAGACGGTTGAAAATAACCCAGTAACACACATATAGAAGACATGTGTGCACACACATGCACATGAACACACACACTTAATCTCAGAGACTTATTGTCACACATACACAAGTGGGAACGAGAATTTACTGCTTCTGCCTTCGGTGTACTATATATGCAGCCTCAGTCATTAGTATGTTGGGGCTCCTGCAACACTTAAATAGTAAAACAAATCACCTTGAGAAGATTGATGTGGCAAAGGACTATTGTAGGTGATCTTTACCAATATATGACATATAATCTGAGATCATCTTTCCCTAATATACTGCCGCTGCTGCTGCTGCCACCCTGGCTGAATAAAACACACGCATTAGAAGTGAAAATCTTACTGCTAGTACTTAAATTCTTATATTTAATATAATTTTCAATGTAAAATACCATTTATTGAACTATATATTGTATATTCCTAATCCAAGTACAATTCCAAATCATGGTATACAAATTTAAAACACACTTTTTTGTCTTCTGTCCTAAAGAGCATGAATAGGTTTTATTTCTTGTCCTGTAAGTGGAAAATCAATCAGCAATCTTGTAAAACATGAGATGTTTCTTGGCTTAGACCTTTCACTTTATTTTATTTATTAGACCTTTTATTTTATTTTATTATTTTAAGTACTGTTCTTTCTTTCTAAAGGAGGGTGATGAATTAACTACAATTCGTGTAGACTCAAAAAGCAAAAGATAAGCATTGATTTCACAGAGGCGTTTTAAGATGTTTAGGGGATCATTTCATCACAACGAGTTAACGAAAAGAAAAAAAAGAAAAAAAGCACAGTCAAAAACAGTGCTCCGTTATGTTGAAAATTTGGGTAGTGTGATGATGTAGTTTCCAGATAAATAAATTAAAATAGATAAACAAAAACAAACACTTAAAAAAAATATATATATATAAAGAGCACTTCATCAAAACCCTTCATAAACTAACATTGTCTGTCACACACACACACACACACACACACATGCTCCCTCATACATTTACCCCCTTACATTTTTACTTTGATATTCTTCTTAATATTAACATTTCTGCTGTTGTTGTTATGTAAATAAAGCTTCATTCACGTCAATTACGTCATCACTCAGGCGATCCTGTGACCTGGTGGAGCTCAGGTATGATTTGATGAACTTGAGCTAAGAAAAGCTCCGCTCTGATCCTTCTGACTTCACCGACAGTGTGGATGGCCTGCATACTCGTATAGTCCTACAGTTTACTTGTAAAACAGTTGCTTTTATTTATTTGTCGTATAATAAAAAAAGGATTCCATTCCCATGCCCGATACTGTAACATGACATCATTGAAGCATGGATGAACGACAGAGACTATGCAAAGGTGAGCGGCCCGCACTGCCCCCTGGACGATGATGCCCTGAGCAGCTGCCCTTCTCACTCATGCCAGGATCTGCCACTGCTTTAGACATGACTTAAATGTTATATTTGTATGTGTACATGTTTTATATTTGGAAAATAGCTTCAAATCCAAATGACGTCACATGTAGTTGACATCAAAGTCAAAACTGAGTCTTTTTTGTTTATGTCACATCTACACCGAGTAATTGCGCATCTCCAGCATGCACCGCTTGTACTCTGTGTATAACATTCTTATAATTAAATGTGCGTAATATTTAATCGTTTAATAATTCCAGCCTTATCCACAAATAATTAACATATTCCAGCTATCATGTTGAAACCTGGAGTATCACTATCTCCTCCTCGGTACCTCTCAGGAGCAAACATATTAGAACGATTTACCTCCTACATGCTGCGGCGTGGAGACTATATTTAAACACTGAGCGCTATGAGAAATGTGGATGCTTTAACATTGTTTAGCATGGGGGGGTTGCTTAATGGGACTTGGCTAAGCATGTGTAATTAAGAGCAGGGGTAAGTGGTGAGTCGCAGAGTATGTGTGTGGCGTGTGTATGTGCATGTGGTGTATGGTAGCAGCATCAGGCCATGATGGAGTGCCTTGCGGACCCAAACACCCATTCAGCAAGCTGTGTGCTCATTAATCCTGCCAAACTCCACTTGTTACATACACGCACAGGAAATCATGAGGCTAGGTAAACAGGGAACTGCTGCGATCCATCACCACACACCAGAGTATACAGGAACACACACATATGCAAGGGCACGCACACACACAGATGCAGAGCACACACAAAATGATAATGTTGAACCCATAAATATAAAGTTGACTTGAGCAAATCTAAATAAACAGATGTTGTGCAGTTTATCATACATGCTTTATCTATAGGTATAGATCTAGGGGAGGGGCTTTCAATATCATTGCAAAAATGCGACCTTCCTTCCTATACATTAGAGAGAAATCACATCCTGCTCTGGTGAAGGCCTCCCCGTGCTATTAGTAGAAAGAAATACTGCCACAAAGCCTGGTAAAATCAATAGAGCTTGACCCCAGATTGACCTCTCATTGAATGGAGAAGTTATGGGAGCACGCTGGCCTTGACATTAGCTTATGTGATCTGTGTTTTCCCAACAACGCCTCTCTCTGCCCTCCATCTTTTCTTTTCCTCTGTCTTGTCTTTCTTTCTTTCTCTCTCTCCATATTGCTATACTTGCTTTGTTTTCATCCGCTAAATGCTCGTGAATACACACACACTCACATGCCCGCACACATCACATCACATGACAAATGCCTTATAGGGCCGGTTACACAACCCAGTGGTTAGATGCAGCGTTGGAGCAGATCTGTTATATCTATATTCCTGCCTGGCTGGAGCATTTACAGATGCCATCAGTGCAACGACTTTCCATATATCTTTGACAGCGAGAGGAACAATGCTATTTACACCAATTTAGCTCTGGGACGGGGGGAGTTTCCAGTTAATGGGCAACTTTTTTTTTTTTTTTTTAACATCCAGTTTTCAAAATAGGCAGCCTTCAGGAGGACAGATTACACACGCTCCCAGGCCGCTACTCACATGCTAATAACCTCCATTACAGGACCTGTTAAAGAATGGAGCGCCTTCATAAATGAGTCCCTCCCAGATCTATTTTAAACAGGTCCTTCATCACAGAATATACACACAAACACACACACACACATAAACACATTATAAGACACTAAATAAGATGCCTAATCCATGTGCAAACAAACATGACCACCCAGCATAACCATGCACATACAATAAGAGCATAAAAAAAAATCATAATTTCATTCCTATCTAGATATATGAGAAAGTACGCACACACAATTTCCTCTCCTTTGTCAGTCCTGCCTGTTCAGCCAATTGAGCAGTTCATAATATTTACTCAGCGTTGCCTCGCTCCAATGAGGGAGCCTGGCAACAGCAGACCTTATAAGGTTAAAGGTCACGGGTCACCCTGGGGCCAATCAAGGGTTGGTTTTGGAACAGGTTCAGGTTTGGACTCGAAGCAAAGGTCAGTGCAAACAAAGAGGTAAGTGTCTACTGAGGTTAGTAAAACTTGTCAGGAGAATTATTCAGATTTGATCAGAACAGGTTTGTTTTCATATGTGAAAATAAATCTGACACTGAATGTAAAGCAATGTGTGGATGGAGGTTCAGGTCTGAACTATGTAAATGCAAATATCTTATGTGCTACTAGCAGAGGTTATCAAAAATGGATATTGGCAAAAAGTTGAGTAGTAGAGAGTAACATGTAGTGTCAGTGTGGCAAAAATGATGGGCAACAGCTCCCTTTAGACATTTTTCCTTCTTTCTTTTGTAAAGGAAAAATGGCAAAAAGTATGCTTTAAACCACCATATCAATACCTGACAGGCAGATATGGAGCTCTGTCTTCCTCCTGTACAGGCTACAAAACAGTCAAGGCAGCATGAATGAAAAACTGTCAATCACAGGAAACCCATCCATCAACAAGCAATAGACAAATGATCATTTCCTCGAATCATATTCACCAGGGCTGAATGGTATGTACACACACACACACGCACGCACACACACACATACACACACACATCCTTACACCCACACAGAAAAGCTACTGTAGATAAATTCACACGTACACAAACAATCAAACAAAAGCACACGCATGCAAAACCATACATACAAAAATCCACATAAACACATACACACTCTCAACGTACAGTGTTAGCGCCCAGACTGTGGAAGTCATCAGGGACCAGTAAAGCATTACCCTCTGTGTGACTCGAGCCACTCCAGAAATAGCCTCTATAATGTATTCTTACCGCCACCGTCTCTTTTGCACAATAGTGCCCTTAATAACACACTCCATTTCTGTTGGCATAAATAAGGGCTCCATTTCCATCTTATTTCATGCAAATGAGAACGGCAGCACCCAAACAGGTAGTGGGAGTAGTGTGTGAGTGTAGCGCGGCGTAGTGTGGAAGTGTGTAGTCGGACAGTGTAGTGGCATGATTGGGGACGAGTGAATTCAAATGAGCGTCGGAGAGACCCCACAATGTGCCAACGACTCCAGCGCCAGCCTGCCAACGGCGTGACAGACAACGTCACTTAGTGGCCCCGCCACCTGCACATGGTGCCATTACAGGGGCCAACACAAAACCAATATTTATCCAGGCAAATGGTTCTCTGGAGGGAGATTATTGATGCAAACACACACAGCTGCATTCCAGTAGTAGGCGCTCATGCTACCCACAACCACAGCATCGCTCTCTGTTATGTTTGGAATGCAGCTATTGGCTCCCTCTCCATCACTGAGCTCACAAAGCATGTGGATTAATAGTATTTATTTATTAGAAAACAGCAAATGGCAGCCAAAACAAATGTTGCAACATGCAGGTAAAGTGACAAAACAGCCATTGTTCTAAGAAGTGAAATAATGACAGTGAAACAATCTAAGGACATGCCACAGGTAAAAACAAAAAAACAAAAAAATCTGATGTGTGCTGGTGGAAGAGATGTGAATACAAATAAACAAACAAACAAACTGAAGAGTTTAACCTGTAATAATAACCAATACCTGGATAACACAGTAAAAAAACAAAACACAATCTCATATCTTTAAAGAAGTACTTTTAAAATGTCTACAATGCCAGCAGCAACGCCAGTGGCGGGGACAAATTATTGATTAGAGTGATTAAAATTGATATTTCAGGCTAACACGGCATACTAAACAGGTTTCCGTGGGAGTTGAGTTATACTACGTTAACCAGCAATGCTTTACTTTTTTTGGTCCAACATTTTACATTTCTATTTGATGCATATTGGGTCTCACAAAATCAAAACACCTTGCATCACATTTGATTTTTAAAGACATAATTTGAAAAAAAAAAGCCTAAAGTGCCTGTGGCAACAACTGATACCTGGGGCTTATGTTGCAGACTGTTTGCCACTTCATACTGAGATGAACTTTGTGTTTATGTGAAAAAGTTGCATGTTCTGTCAAAGGACTCTGTAGTGCTTTATACATTTTAAAGTGATAATCACAGAGTTTTCCTGTTTTGTTAGTGACTCTGTCTCCATCTTTGGTGCTTAAAGACTTTACAACTTTAGAATAAAAGCTTTAGTTTGCTCTTTATGCTGTATAAGTTGGTTGTAAAATGCAACAAAAGGAACATAAGCATACTTGCTAATTTTTGGATCACTTTATTCATGAGAAATATAGTAGATCACGATTATGTAATCCGTTCTTTTTCTTTCTTTTTTTTAAATTCCGCCTTAGAGGAGCAGTGTGTAAAGTAGTGTTAGAAGACAGGAGAGGACGAGAGGAGAAGTTTACAGGGGTGGATGGTGGTCAGATAAAACAGCTCCACAACTCGCTTCAAGGAAAGGTTAATGTCTCTCTCTCGATTTCTCCATTTCTTCCTCCCTCGCTTTCCCAGCTGAGGTCTGTGTGACTTACAGCAGGTCCAGACTGCATTAGATTAAATCATAAATTACCCACCCACCTCCATATCTGCATCCCCCCCTTCCCTATCTCAGTCTTCCCTCTCCCGTTCTCTCCCTATCTCAATCTCGCGCTCCCTTTATTCTCCTATATTCCATTCCCCATGTATTTCTCCTGCTCCCCTACTATTATTTCTTCCCGGCTCTAATCATTAGTCTCTTTTCTTCCATCCCTCCCTCCCCAACTTCTCTCATTCTGTACTCGGTACTGAAAGCTTTTCTGTTAAAGCATCTGCTTTAGTAGGTCTGGACAGCCGGCCTGCTACTGCGTGTTATTTGTGGTAGTAAACAGGCCTACATGCTATGGGTTGCATGTGCGCTTCACTTCTCTCAGTGTGCCTTTGCATGCTGATCAGATGATTTACTGATGATTGAAGTGGGTGCATTTGATATTTATATTCTAGGTAGGTGGGTGTTTGTACTTTTACAGTAGTCAAGTACAGTTTGGAGGTACAGATACATTTTTATCATATTTTGTACTTTTTAAGCCATTACCAACAAATATACTTGCGAGTGACTGACTTTAAATTTTCTTATTTTCCAATCAGTTTTGGAGCTACATGATTTTAAGCATTGGAAGAACTGCACTTAGCTCTCTTTATACTTAATGTACTCCAACTCTGTATTCTATAAAACATTGTAATGTACTTGTTTAATTTGGAAATCAATTTTGTATACAGGACGTTTGTACCTGTCTAATTACGTATTGAAAGAGGTTTGTTTCGACTCATGTCTGTATGTTTCTTTGTTTTCTTGTCTGTGTCTCTGTTTGTCAGTTATGGACTAATGTTCCTGAAACTTGGAAGAAATTTGAGGGATGTCTCAAGGAAGAACCCATGGATTTTGATGTGGAACTGGATCTAAAGGATCTCGAAACATTTTTTTTAAATCCATCTTAATATTGTAAGAAAGGGCAGTTTTTTGCACAGGGGACACATGGAATTTCTGTATAGTGAGAAACTGAGCAAATGCATGCAACAACCACTAACGTGACGATGATGTTCATTTAGCAACATGAAAAAAGTTCTGACATTTCGTTTGGGGTCCTAGAAATAAATGTTGACAAATGCTGTCTTTATGGTAGTATATATTTGTTTTAGACCAGTTTATCATGAGGACAAATTTTGACTAGGCTTGTTCAGCCTTGGTAAGGATCTGCACTACAATAAGTGGCTCTCTAGGATTATCATCTGTAGGGCTCTGAGATAATGGACAGGCACATAATTGTCTCAAGTAGTAGTAGCTTTCCAAAATTTAATTTAAGAACCTACCCACAGCCACACCTGACTCACAGAGACACACACACACCATAGTTTGTAGTGTCTTGAATGAAATTAATACACTGGTTAAGTAAAAAAGGATATCCAGCATTACCGTGGAAGTTTATTTAATTTATTTAATGTATATCAATGTGTTTCAAACT
The DNA here is from genome assembly GCA_900303265.1 of Brotula barbata. Lineage (NCBI taxonomy): Eukaryota > Metazoa > Chordata > Actinopteri > Ophidiiformes > Ophidiidae > Brotula > Brotula barbata. The sequence goes on from OMNV01002708.1 coordinate 74,720, forward strand.
CAAGTTATATTATACAGTATATTGCTTATTTATTGGTTTGAGGTAAAAACTCTAAACGACCCTGCCCCCTAGTGCACATATTAATGTTACATACAATTATGGTGACAGACACCTATGTGAATGTCTGCACACGGGCATGTTCCAGCTTTAACAGAGCATTGGTAGGATAAGTAATAGCCCAGGGGAAAAAAGGAAAAAAAAAGACAACAGTCCCTGGCTCCAACCCCCACACACCTTGCTCCACTGCACCCATGGAGAAAAAAGGGGAATAAAATAGAGTGACCCTGCCACTAGCAGCTCACTCTTTCCCCCACTGCTCTCTTCTTCCTCCCCCTTGCCGTGTGAAATCAAATTTCCATGTGGCTCCCGTATCTGTTGCACAGCGAGGTGATTTATCAGGGATGCAAAGAGCATGCAGAAACAATCTTTATTACATCCATTTCCTGCTTGTCAGCCGGGATCATGTTGGCTGTTCATTAAAGGCGCGGCGCAGGTGAGGAGAATGCATCCCGATGCCTTGATAGATTGTCTGCTCCCCTGTGGTGACAGCAGCTGGATGGATTGAACAGCAGGGGGTGAGGAGGGAGGGGAAAAAAGCGCTGACTCTGTCGCTCTCCCTGTCAGACACACTTTTACATGGCCGGCCAGTGTCATTTCCACCAAACAACCCCCCACGCATATGCACACGCACACTTCTGACACTCTTTGGACATGAGCCTGAAACCTGGCTTAGTGCATGGATGTATAAACACACCAGGATCACGGAAACAGGTATTCACACACATGAGTGTAACGATACAGATAGGCAATTTTAAAAAAGGTGGTCTGTCTGATCATGAACGTGTATCTTCACTCTTCCTTCCTGAAAACACCAGCCTGAAAAAGCGTCATTGATATGGTGAAGACAAAACACGGTACATTTAAATGGAACTAGCACATGTTTGTTATGAATGGGGCAATCACCGTTCCAAAACTACAGGGCCAAATTTAAACTAGATATTACTTATAATAACCGAAGATTAGACTCATACAGGTACTTTGGTGTTGCTAAGCAACATCATGTTTAGCTTCTTTTAAAGGACCTTTTTTGCCTGGTGAAAGATAATAATCTAATTGGTCTTATCATTTTGCACTAAAGAGTATTTAAACGTGAACAAGCAGTTGTGCACTCAGTGATCAACAACTTGACAAACACCTGATTGTTGTGAAAATTATGGCTGGGACTGGTAAAGACGAAGGAAGTAGGGCGTGCACTGTTAAACTGGGCAATGTAATAAATGTCACACAAGATTGCGGTATCTCAAGTAAATGTAAAACATCTCAGCTGTACTTGTATTATTGCAGATTTCTACGTTATAGACATGTTTTAATTGTATCTAGTTATTGTATTGCTGTTATTTCATATTCTTGAAGTGTTAATGATACTGATGTCATTTCAAGTAATTTTGTCTTGATTTGTAACAAAAAAAAACTAAATGACAACAAAATTGAGCATATTTATCACGACAGAATATGAATATAGAGCATTTTTCCACATCTGGCAAAGATTTAAGTACTATTGTTTCTTATTACGGATGAAACTTGGGCCTTCCTGTGTGGAGTTGCTCTTCTTGTGTCTGTGAGGGGGTTCCAGTTCAAAGGCATGCATGTTAGGTTACTATATCTCATGTGTACAGTTCGGCAATCTTTTGGCAGACGCTTTGGATAAAAGTGTCTGCCAAAAGATTAAACGTAAGATCAAGACAAAGTTTGTCTGGGCTTGTTCTGCCTTGGCAGAGGAATACAGTGTAACGAGTACTATTTCAGAAATCCAGCAAACAGAGGATGGTCTGGTCATATTTGTGAGGTTTGCATTTGGTCCCAACCATAAGGCTCTTTATGCAATGCCATCAGGACATTACTGACAACAATAGTTTGGGGACTGATGTAATATATCATAACAAAGGACAATATGAAGGAACATTCTCCTTACGTTATGACATTCTGCATGTATCAACACCTACACATCACGAGCATGTCGGTTATATTATTATCAATTTAAACATAGTGTTTGCAACGTATAACATATGCATTTGATTTTTTGTTTGTTAGTTTACCGCTACTGCATGTTACCATTGTTTCATGGTCTTAATCAAATCATGTCTGTGGAAATTCTCAGCATTCCAAATCAAGCGACATTTGCAACAAGTGGATAATATAATCACTGTAGTCACTGTAGCAAATTAAAAATGTAAAGTAGTTTACTGAAAGAAAATCATTTGGTCTCTACTTGAAAAGACTCTTTTAGAAATGCATGTTTCCTACAGGGACACTGACCACTCCATACCTCCACCGACTGAGATCGCCCCTGAATATAAGCAGTCAGTAAAGTAAATGCTTTTCATGAGGACACGCCTCATTAAGTTGATCAGCAGGAGCAGTGAGGCTGTAATACAACAAATATGCAGCTCTGCTGCTTACAGCAGCCACGTAAGCCTTCATGATCAGCCATAAAATGTTTTATCACACCTCCTACATCAACAGATAAAGATATGACAACATAAGTATAGGCCCGCATCTTTATTGAAATCACATTATTCCCTCAGTGGACTGCTTGTAAAGGTGCAACTATAAAATCCCACCATCTTCTAACTCCTCTAGTCTGTAATTCCAAAGACATAAAAGAAGAGAAAATGCCACGATGTGTATACATCTGAGAGAGTACAGCCTCAAAGGTAAAGGATCGGCTCAAATTGATATTTACCTGTGTATATACTAGACAGCATATTCAAATAGACATTTCAATGCACATCGCAAATCAGCATGACATAAAACAGCCGGCATTATAGGAATCATGGCTCATTGAGCTCAGTGAATTATCTTAAACTTTGACACCAAGTCTCTTCCAATTCTATCTCGTTTTCTCTCTCCATCATCTATCCATCCCCTACTTCCATTTCCAAGTCTAATTGGTGTCCTATATGTCTCCCTTTACCAATGGCATATAATGACTGTGGCGTAAGTGCGATCGATCTGGAAGTGCATTTGGGACACCCGTCCAGGAGAGATGGAAATCGGTGTTGATAGCAGGGTAACAGGGACACTCTAAGGCTGTCATGGGACAAGGTGGGTGGGGGGGGCAGATGCACTTTCACGATGACCCTATGTCTTTAACCCACTCACCTGAAATAATCAGTGGACTGCATTCTAACAAGGAATATTTACGCATACAGAATCGGACAGTTGTCTTATATTCCTGCTATGAAAGCCTTTATGGAGTTGTATTTTTAAAGCGCAGGCCAGAGTCCATGAATCAGAATAATAAAGGCTAATGCAAACATAACTAATGGTGCAACTGTGAGAGAATAATCTTCAGGAGGGGGGTGATTCTAAACAAGTAGAGTTGCAAACAAACACCCAGACGTATTAATTGAATTTGGCATGGTGAATGTGATTGAACGCTTGTGGAGAACCGGTCTCAGATGCCGATTACATTACCTCTAAAACAATGGGATTGAATAGAGGGATATAAATTGAAAGGAAAAGAGGAAGGAGAGGGAGCGTTTCGGTGGGGAGGCGCTCTCACTCAAAGGAAAATAATTTATTTCATTGTGATATTACAATCAATATACATCGATTCAAAGGTGGCTAAAGGTGAGCGTGTACATGATCCTTCAGCTATGAAAGGCTGACTGTCAGTCAGAGAGAGAGAGAGACGGAGAGAGAGAGACAGAGACAGAGACAGAGAGAGAGAGAGAGAGAGACGGAGAGGGAAAGGGAGAGAGAGAGAGACGGAGAGGGAAAGGGAGAGAGAGAGAGAGGGAGAGGGAGAGGGAGAGCGAGAGAGAGA
>OMNV01002721.1:25658-46973 GCA_900303265.1 Brotula barbata
CCCTCCCTTTCCCAGTCATCAAGGCACTTCCCTTCATCTGCAGAGGTTACAAGAGCTCTCTTGTGCGGCTCACATTATCATTTCACACAAAGACAGCTACAGATACTGTAAGCGCAAAAATGAAAGGGGGGACGGGTCTAAATCTCCCCAATCATAACAAATCAGTGATTCAACCTCCGGCACCAGGCTAAGCAGATTACTGTCATTTTCTACCACTTGTCCCTTGTAGCTAACAACCTCCAATTAGCAAATCCCGCTGTGCATATCTGTGCCTTGACAGGGAGCCACCATGACAAGCTGAGAAATTAGAAGTCCTGCATGTTAATCTGCCATGCTCTGGCAATCTGTGTCAACGTCAAAATTCTTTGAGGGGAAATGCATATTCAAGAGAGCGCCACAGCAGGAAGGGCCCAGACAGCAGTTAGCACAATGACAGTAACGTTGCAAAACACACAAGATTGCATTTTTCTTGTAGCTACCCACATCTGGATGACTGCCAGGGGTAAAGCGAGGAAGCCGATTGATGAGGAAGACTAAAGTCAGGGAACGTTGACTGTATATTATCTTAGAACACCTTCAGCAAGAAACCACAGCCTGTGTTATTGTATCACTTATAGCTGGAGGGCTTCAAAGGCTGCAACAAAATACGCTACCTAGTCATTCAGCATCACCTGCAAAATTACTAGAATATTAAGTTTTATTTGGGTAATCCTAGCCAAAATTAGTTCTCCAAGCCACAAACAGCTTGCAGTGTCATTTCCAATAAATCTGTATGATAAAAATGTGCAAACTATGGATATTATTTTACCATACTATCACAGGGAGGAGTTTAACACTGTGCTGCAGGGCAGCCGGGGTACATTATATTACTATAGATAACCTTAAACAGATCATCCTTACTTTGTCTGATAATAAAAAAATCGAACACCAATTTTCTGTGGTATATTTGTTTGATTTTCATTTTTCACTCCCATCTCTGTGTCCCATGACACCCTAGTTGACTTATTGATGTTAATGAAGTGTTAACAATGCTACTCCACATAGGGGTGATAAACAGAAAGCTTTTTGATCAGAAGACATCCAACAGTCATCCAACAGGTCTTAACACCGTTATTATCCCAACACTAAATTCTAAGGACACTCACGTTTAGCATTATCACAGTTACAACTGTTGCATTTTGCAAGGGAGTGGTTGTTTGCCAACCTGCCGTTAGTACTTCCACTACAGTTAGATGTCAGTCATAAGAGGGGGAAAAAAGATTAGATCAGCACTTCAAATCTGGCTTCAACTGTAGGAATACAGTATATGCTAATACGTTTAAAAATTCCTGAATTTCCCGCAACGTTTGGATATGCAAAGATTTCGTGATAGTGTGTGACAAACATTTGCGTAGAATCCTTACCTGTCGTGGCTGAGACATTCTGAAGGGCATCCCAGGTACGTGCGGAGGAACAGGCTTGGGCTGCAGACAACGAACCCCCGCTGTAGAGATCTGCTGATTCTGGAAGTGGAGGGCGGAATGTGGCTGGGTCTGGCCTGCCGAGGGCGACTGCTGCTGCTGCTGCTGCTGGACTGAAGTCTTGTTCACTGAGCTTGCCATGATCGTCATGGGCTGGTTGACAGAATGTGGTACTTTGGGGCTGAAGTGCAAGGTGGGCTTTGTGCTGTGGACCTTCATGTCTAAATGATGGGAGCCGTTGTGACCATTTGACTTGAAGAGGCAGTTGTTGATCCCTTTATTCTGAGAACTGATCCTCTGCTGGCTCAGTGAAGCTGGGTTGGAGACCTTGTCCTGGGGAAAGGAGCCAGTGGAGGAGTGGGTGCTCGTGGCTGGAGCCCAGCTGGTCAAACCTGCCGGTGATCCCTGGTGGTGGTGATGGAGCAGAGAGCTCGGCTGCTGCTGATTTGCTGCCATTTGCTTCAGCTGCTCTGCATGGGAGATTTCTGGCCAGCAGGGTATGGTTCTGGGGTGTCCCGTCTGCGTGTTAGGTTTCAGCATTGTTGCGGGCGAAGAGGTGGCCAGAGATGTGCTGGTCAACGTGAAAGAAGGCCCGGCTGAAGCTGGTCGAAGCTGTGGGGAACCACTGTGAACCTGGCAGAAATCTGGGGAGTGCTCGGTCTTTATGGGCTTGTCCATCGGGGAACACAGCCCAGCTGCTGCTCCCGCTGAGCTCGGCCGACCTAGATCCAAACTAAATGTGTCCTCCTGCTTCAGCATCTTTTCAAATTCCAGGTCATTCGGCAAGGGTACCGTTTTTGTCAGCTCATCAAACAGATCCTGGAGCTCCGGGTCGATCTGAACACCACCTTCATCTTTGAAGTCAAAAATGCTCTCGGGGTTGGACTGGCCACAAGACTGGACCTCCATGGGCTCTTTCTTCATTTCCTTCAGGGTCATGTTAAATATGTCTGAGCCCACACCATGGGGCATCATGTAATTCTTCCTCTGCATGCCCATGTTTGAGGACCCTTGCAGAGAGTGAGACTGGGTTACGTTATGATTACAGGGCCCATGTCCCAGGCCGCGGGTGTCCACGCGAACACGCTTGAAGTCTGATCCAGAGAAACCACGGGAGAGACCATTCTGCTTCGTGCAGTGTCCCGGTGCGTGTCCCTCAATCTTCCTTCGCAAAGACCCTTGGAGCTGTGAAAACACAACAGCTTGATTTAGAATAAGTCAGTGCTGCACATATCTAACAAAAGCATTTCCAGAACAGGATAACCTCAGCTTCAACTCTCTGATTCCTTATTAGAGCGTTTTTCAACTAAGACTTTGGATGTTTTATTTAAATTTGAGAGTGGCCCTTAGGAAAAACGTTTGATAGCGAGTCCCTCCATGTTTAATTATTGCACTTCATTCACAACCTGACTTTCATGTTGTGAGCCAATTGAAGTTATGAAGATAGTTCTGACTATCAGCATGTAAATTAATACACTCTCACAATTTGCTCCGAGGCTTTTAAATGTACACTTGACCAGACTGGGATATTTTAAAGGATTGCATTAGATTTTAGTCTCATTAAGCTGAATATTTCACAATGCCAATGAGGTCAGAAGTACATAGGTATCAAATACTTTTCAAATGTAGGCACATTAGTTTTATTTGTACACTTTTCATGCAGGGACTCAGTGTATCAGGATTTGGAATTTCTTCTGATGAGCACAATGGATGAGCTGAGAAGATAGTTAGGAATCTGATACAGTAGACAGACCGGCGAGAAGAACGGAGTCTTTGTCTGTTTCTCTCATTTGCATACATTATATTTTCCTCCATTGTGCTTCGTTAGATAGCCGAGTTTCTCCTTTGTGGCTGAGATTCTGCTTGACGTGCTGCTGCAGATATGCGACTTCCTTTTGTCCTATCTGTATGTCTTCATTTGGGGTAATGAGCACATGGCCATGACTCACACCTCTCACACTGCAGCATAAACATCTTAAAACGCCCATGGTGCCATAGCTACATTTTCGTTTTTATTTGTTCAGCGTCTAAAAATGACCGATTATCTAATCATCATTCAAAGTGGCTCCAATTGTACAACCTGAGCATAATGAGAAAAGTTATCTGTGCATTGCGGATTTCGCTGTGGGAATAAGTCTGACTCATTTCCACCTGCTGGCACATATTACGTTAGATGATTCATAGCTTGCGGGTTTGGACTGATTGCCGTTCTCTGTTCATGTCTGAATTACATCTGCAAGCGTACTCCGCAGTAGATTTCCTCAAATCTAAATCAAGGCACAAATATCTTGGACTCATCAAACCTTTATTAGAACAAATGGTCTGCCTGTGTGTGTGTCTGTGTGCGTTTCATCCTGATGTGGTGGTGGTGTAGTGGGATGGACATAAATTATTAATTATATTCAAAGGAGGATAGCAGCAGTTACACGTGTTTAGCCCATTACTTTAAAATAGCAGACGTTTAACGTGACTGGCTGTCTTTTCCCAAATCATATGAGCAGAAATGAAATTGATTTCCAAGCCTCCAAGCAGGCATCGGTTTCAATTCTTTTCAACACTGAAAAAAAACAAAACAACTTGCCGGGATTTGATAACTACTTGGGACAAATCGTCCAATGCAGTGAACAATGGCTTGCCTTTATTTTTCTGTCAAAGAGATGTTATCATGTGGGACTGCAGCTGGGGGAAAGGGCTATTTTCAAAATGCCCCTTGGTGTTGTAATGACACTCAACCACCTGAGATGCTGAAACATGGAGCACAAAGCACTGGATGCCGTGAGAGGGATCGTCTCAGTGTTTCTATTATTAAATGCTTGCATTTTGGCGACCGGATTGCAAATTTGAAATGTTGTGGCATTCTTGAAAGCACCAGTTGACTTTTCAAATACATCCTTACTTGTGACGGCATTAACACACACCAACAATGTCACAAAAATTCAGCAGCTTTGCAGTGAGGCATGTTTCTTACTCAGAGTTCTGGAATGGAAACTGTAATCCAGGCAGTTGCTCCAAAAGCAGAGGTGGCACCGAGTCATTGCTTAGCAAGTCACAACAAGTCTTGGCTAAAAGTCAAGACAAACGAGCCAAATCTTGAGACGTGTGACTGCACAACAATGTCAACAATGTCACCATCGTCCAAAAGTCGCAGAACCAATAGCACAGTAATGGTGGAATTCAGTTGCTGCTCAATTTAAGTGTTTTAGAAATTAATTTGTCAAACAAATGTTACCACTAACTACTACCGTTTAACTAAAACAAATGCAAGGCTTTCAAAAGGAAGAATAAAGCCGTTTTCATACAGAAATTTTGTAGTATTTGCAGAAAAGGTGTTAAGGCGATTGTCCTGACATTGTGCGATTTGGTTCTTTCGCACGTCGAGATATTTCCCACTATTGGAATCAACTGAAAAAACCTGTGCGTCTGTATACCACTGAGTTACATCACATCCCCAGGCTGTTGGATGACTTTGCAATGGCATAGTAATTTCAAATATGGCCAGCCTAATCTTCCACTACCGATACACACCGTTCTCATTCCGTAATCAAATTGTCCGGCATTGCGCTTGACTGGTATCGCCCAGTTTGCAGGTAAATACGGAAGGACGAATTACAAAAAAAGGCTCTGTGTGAAAGAAACTTAAATGCTTTGCCACCAAACAAAAATATTTTAAACCTGACAAAAACACTATTAGCAAAAATCCTAAAAACGGTAAACAGAAAGCGAACAGAAGAAATCTCGCATACAGACGATGTAATGAGTTCGAGATTGGCTGCTGATGCTACGTTAAAGCAAAAACAAAACAAAGGTTCACAGTTTTCTGACTTTATATATTATTCTTCTTTCTCGTCATATTCCCTGAGAACCCAAACTATAAAAAATCATCACTCCACACATGACATCTGTTTTTCTACCGGTTGCAGATGAAAACAAGCCTTCTAGTGTTTGCATCTCATACACACTTTGTCTCAATCCACCGGACTCTTTCGGGACTGCCAGAGGGACAGACAGGAGTACTTCTCATGGCTCATGCCACTGTCTGAGAAAATGTTTCATGAATAATGGAAAAGGATAGTGGATGGGAAGCAAAAAGTATGCACTGCCTCACTACTGCCTCTGTGCCATTTCAGAAAAGAACTGTGGTAAAGAATATTCCTTAATTCAACTTTTAACCTCTTTTAAAGTATTTGTCCTGTGACGTAGACATCGCGTTATCTTGATCAGATTTAACTTTTAACCTAAGTTTCATCACATTTCCAACACATACAGGATCATCTTGCTCACTCAGTGCCCAGTACTGAGCAGCAGTGGCCTCCTCGCTGGCCTGAAATCCTCATGACAGATCTCCAAGTGATCTGAAAATAGATTTTTTGATTAACATTTAATGAGCTTAGAAGCTCTGGATCACTTTGAATGTGACTCTAGTCCTGCTGCATGAAAGGCTCAATCATTTACATTATGTACCAAACCTCTTCTATTGCAAGCTTTTATTTTGAAATGTGAGGGAATAACATGCATGAGTGAATTAACAGAATTCTACGGCTTATTTTAAAATGCAATATTTTCAAATTTCGCTTTTTACCTTAAATTAATGCAGTCATTACCTAGTTTTATCGACTTTGGTCCAATAAATGGTGAACGTACTTGTGCCTAAAATGTTTGTCTGTGTAACTTACGTGTTTATTTTCTTTATGTGTGTGTATAGTAATACTCCTATTATATGAAGCTTGGCAAATTATTTCCACCTACAAGTCACATAGCCATAGCGAAGCCTAGCTAGCGAAGCCAAGCTAACCCTCCTGCTCATAGTCCTCTCTAACATACAATCAATGGATATAAAAATGGACGAGAACTACACAGTGCACATTCGAGACTATGACGCTCTAAATGCTGATAGATCGTTTTAAAATGCAGGGTTTTAAATCTTTCACTCCACTCAAACTAGCTGAACTATTACAATGTTTGACTTTTTGAAATATAAAATCAATGATTTTCAACATTAAAAACCAAAACAAATACACCAAAAACAACATAATACATCCTTTGTGACAAAGTTTCCATGCCTAACTCAATTTCAATCAGAATGCCAGACAGAAACCCATCCTGACTGAGGTCACAAGCCTTTATGGATATGGGCTTCTTGAGAAAACTAAAAAGAACACAGCAGCAAAGCTTCGATTTGTACTATTGCACAAACCGCAAGATATCTGGAGCAACGTCCTCTGGATAGATGACGCCAAAGCCACGTATTGTGAAGACCAAACACCACAAACACCTCATAACATTAAGCACAGTGACGTAGCAATGACTTGGGCCACAAGAACTGGACACCTCACATCAACCATCTCCTTTTTAAATCAAAATATTCATGAGACAGACTGCAAAATACAGAGGCCATCCAAACAATAGCTACCCTTGTACTCCATGGTGTGTCTACAGACCGTTTCACCGACATAGTCCATCAAAAAGATCTCCAACTGCTGGAAGGTCAACTTGTTTATACCTTATACAAGAGCCCACAGCGGAAAAGTCATAGATCATCATAGACGGAAGACGGGGTAGCACGTGCGTGAGCATGTGTGTGTTTATGTTGGCGTCTCGGTCTTAATCTCATTCATCATACAAACTTTCACATTTGTAGATTTAGATTACGTACCAATTGTGTTTGTCCCATACACAGTAATAATGAGAGATACAAACGGGTATTACTGCAGAGTTTTACTTTCATTTCTCACTGCAGAGTGCCGAGTGTTGGAAAGAAAACAAAGCGCTCGATTCATTCTTCTCTCTGCGGCCTTCAGTGTGTAGGAGGTAAAATCAAATGTGTTACATGTATACTTAAATGTGTCACGGGAGCAAGGAACTAATCAACAACAGAGGACACTGCATTTGTTCTACTATAGGTGTCAACTTCATGGTTTGTTGCTTTGGCAACGTTCAATCCATACTCCTACAACAAACTGGAACAATGAGGGAAAATAAAGCCATGCCATGCCCCCTTTGTCAAAAACCCAGTTGTAAGCATTGTGCCAAACTATGTTGATTAGTGTACAATCTTCCAAGTAAGTACTAAATCCCAAGTTCAGTCTTAATAACAACAGCAGTACTGCAGTTCGAAGGTAGTTACGCATGGATACAATGAAAATGCCTCACGCGTTCAGTCAAGTCTCTCCCTATTTCACCAAGTCAGTCACTCATTCACTCCTTTATTTCATTTTCACAGTAACCTTTGCGGTCCTGCTTCTGATGGACCTGACCTTGGCGATGGCAGCTAAGGTGATGTGTTCCTGGGAGCTGAGAGGCTGCTGGTGCGTCTACGTCCTGAGCGCTCGTGTGTCAAGCAGGACGGTGTGGTGATCCTGAGTGTTGTGGACGGGGCTCTGGGTGAGCCATCACAGGGACACAACACCAGGCCTTCTGTCAGTCCACTGGCACTGTTCTCAGAAAGACACGCATGCTTCAGGGTCTAGGGTCTGTGAGTGTTTGAAGGTTTTGTGTGTGGGTGCGTGTGAATATGAGCGCATCGCTAAACAAAAGGCCCAGCTCACCAGCCTTTAATCTATTCACCAGAGCCCCGAAACATGTTGCAATCCGCTAATGTGAGAGTTAGAAAGCTTCCTCTCGGCATTTGACGCGGAAAAAAAAAAACTGTCCCAAAATAAAGGAATAAATACGACCATTGTGTTCCCAGGGAGACATAATATTTATGTGGTTCTGCAGGTTGCATTCTATTGCAAGAGGGGATTTCAGCTCGTTTTTTTGCCAGATAAGAAACAAGAGCCCACAGACCAATGCCAGTGATCAGCTGTCATACAAAATACAGCTCTGTGCTTGCTGAATACCGAGAGACAGTGGAAGATTCATTTTAATTACAGGGTTTTCACTAGCTGTGGAAAGCTGCAAGCCATGGCACCATATCCAGTCGAATTAAATAAACATAAAGGATAAAATATCATGACTGCTTTAATTATTTAAAGGAAGCTAAAGAAGCTGAGGCTGAAGCTGCTACGATACAATATGTACTTTTGCATGGCAGTCTGCTTTGGAGTTTCAGTCAAATCAGGTCAGTGGGACGGTGGGCCTCTACTTTCTTTCTTGCAAATTACTGGTATAATCCCTGCGATCCTCATTAGTAAGATATGTCTGACTTTAATTTGCCGTATCTCATATAAAAGCATACTGTGCATAATGTATTTGCTCTTACACAACAACAATATTCCAGGTTGTGGAAACCAACTATGGTTTGATTCCACCCAAGGAAAAGTACGGATGCTAACGGTTATATTTTTAGGTCCGATTTACAGCAAACTCTGGTTCTGGCTCGGAGCCATGCATTCATTTAATTCAAGAGAATGTTTGCCCAGCATTGAGAAGGAAAACTCAAGGAAATGCAATACCTATGAAGGGTTTGTGGAAAGATTTCAACAAGGCAGCAGTTAACTTAACACTTATGTTTAAAAAAATGCTACAGTCTGCACTGAATGTTTTATGGAAATCCAACAGGAAATGCTGAGCTCTGATTCTACTGAAGTAATGTTCAATGCAAATCGAGGGGACGGTCACATGGACACCTTGGCAGATACTTGTTAAGCATTTTCCCCGAGCCATTAGGCTCCTCGACTCGCTTTCACCAGGGCTGTGCTGTGATCTCATGCTCTTTTTGTGGATTATCACGCTACGTGCAGTATCACCCTCCTTTGTGTGATATCCTTATCAGTGTTTACATAAGAGTATCTCAGTATTTAGTATTTTAATGTTCAACTATGTTCATTGAAATACACTCATAGTATTTTCTGACAGGGGTATTCTAAGTATTTTATGATCAATGCAACATATGAATAAACAGTTTGTTTCATTGCACCTCGATAAATCAAAACATTCTGCCATGTACTTCCTTAGTGGATAAATCTAACCTTGATAGGGCATTAAAATAAGTCGGGTTCAGTGGGTAAATGAGTGAGTAATAAAAGAACAACGCAGATAATTGCAGATGAGCAAGGCTGCACGTAAGGGGATCCACCCCCTCCTCCACCACCTAAGAAAACCTATTTGGACTTGGCATGTGCCATTAGGTTGCACGGGGAAGTGAGTATGGGTTCATGGCATGCTTCCCTAATCAGGCTGGTGCGTGTTGGGACGTAGCAGCACACTGCAGAGGTGGGCTACTTTTGGCTCATCAGCACTTTGCATCCCCACACTTCCTGACACAGTTGTATTAGATTGAGGTTGCCCTCCAGAGAGCAGGCAGGAGAGAAGGATGAGCAGCGGCAGCAGGAAAAGAGAGAAAGAGAGAGAGAGAGAGAGAGGCAGCGTTGTGGCAGCCTCTGGGAAATGAGAAGAGATAAGGGCTCCTTTGAAGAGAAATCATCCATTATGTTTACTGAAGACAGATTTTTTAAGTTACTCCTGCTGGAGCTCCACACTCTGTGGAGAGAAACCAGATATTTTAATAAAGGGAGTTTGGATTCTAAAATGTTGTCGGAGAGCCAAATGAGGAGAATCTCCATTGCACAAATGCACAGATTAAAACCTAACATTCCAACCGGCCCTTGCTACGACAGGGCCTTTGTTCAGAATCAAGCAGACGCGTTTAATGTGGTATCCCTGAGGATGAAGGAGGCAGCTCTGAAAATATGTATGGACCCCACAAGAAAATATGTGGGGCCCCAAGACAAAAAGGACCGAGTGATGCTGCCTTGTCTGCAGTCACTGTTGACTGCACATCTAGCCCACTACAAAGCTGGGAAACCTGAACTCGGGCGTGTGAAGCTACTCTTCACCACAAATGTGAGCTGGATGGCACTAGACATTTTTTTGTCAATAATTGAGCCCTAAAAATTGTATTACTAATGGAGTATTATTTCTACCTGCTATGTCACGTAATGGGGGCAGTCAGGGGTGAACAACAATAATTCCACGGGAAATGCAACTTTCACAAAGATGTTTCACTTGTTGACATTAATAAACAAATACACATTCTAGTTTTCTTTTTTTTGTTGCCATTATGCCATTGTCTTTCTATGTTTACACATACTGAGAATAGCTGGAGTAGCTTTCTTCCATATTCGTCACTAAAAGTCGACCATCTTGTCACGTGTCATATTTCTGGGAATGTCAGGGCAGACACAATTCCTGAAAAATCCTATGTGGAGATTTGCATGAAAAAGACTTACTTTACAGACAAAACACTGGAAAAGCGGTCTTATATTTAGAACCTCTACCATAATCCTCTTAATCAACTCAGCAGAAATGTCACGTCTTTATACTGGTGCAAAGAGCTGTCTTACTCTATCCTGTATGAAGACAATCACTCCTTGAAAAGTCTGGTCTCACCAAAGCACCAGCTAGGCCGTGGCTCTGCAGACGTAGCACCGGTCACCATCATCACAGTGACAGCCTGTCACATCATATCACCGATGGCCATGTGGCCCACAGAGCTCCTGATGCTGCTGTCGCCTCTCATCTACACGTCACTCTTAATCACGGAGACGTTTACTGAGGAGGACCGATGACATCCTGGACTGCAGAGCCCTGCTATGCAGCTGAAGCTCCCAGAGGACAAGGATCCCTACCACACATTGTTGTCAGATTTGTTTCATATTTTACTTTGCTTTGTGCATTATGGCCAAGTTTTTCATTTAACTGAGGCATATTATGGTTTTTGCTCTCCCCCATATCTATAGTGTAATAGAATTGTACACTACGTATTCAATAAAACAGATCCATTAGTCTTGATATACACTCAAAGCTTTGTTTCCTTTAAATTCCATAGCACATATACATCCGCATGCGACATAATTCAATCTACCCTCCATCACAACCGGTTAGATACACACACAGCGTACAAGGCTACTGATCTGTTTTGTAATGGAAGCTTCAAGTAAGGACATCTAGAGTTTCAGGTTCACATTTACCGAACGCTGACTAAACCGTGGACTTGTTAGAGACGCAAACTATGGATTCCGGTTTCTTCTTCACAACTTCAAAACAAGAGCCTCTGTAAATGCCCATGCCATATAACGATAACAATGCATTTCCTGTTAACATTGTTTATAGCAAGAATAGCTCATTCCAATTAAGAACCTTCATGTACATATTAACTGTTTATATTTTATGTTATCTTTGAAGATACAGTTTAATTCAAACTTCTTATTAAATGAGTTCAGCTAAAGATATTACTGAGTTTTTGGCTCACTTAAGCATTGCAAAGATTCCAAGACAGACCTCTAAGTAAAAATAAGTACATTAAAATCTGTATATGACTCCGGAATTTGAATATGAAGGCTGATGAGATTAAAGCAGGAATGACTTTACAGATAGAGAGCAGAGCAGTGATGGACAAGGCCACATCCCAGCATATAACAAGCCCATAGTTCCCTAAACAGGCCTCGCCTTTAAACATCTTATAGGCTAAGCTCCTTCTGTAGCTTAAAAGGACTCAATTTAGCGTTACCACAAAGTGACAACCTCATTGGTCCCACACTCCAGGCCCTGGAAACACCCTGCATCATCATTTACTATTTCAACCCACAGTCAACACGCTGCCAGCTGTTTAAATGACAGGACGTGATGTGTCTTCTGCGATGACATGTTGCTTTGAATAGGTGCAAGGCACAGGAGACAGGAGGGAAGAAAGAACGCACACGCTGGGAAAGCGCTTGAGGGCGTGGGAGGGTTAAATGTGCATAGAATCTTAGAAGGCTTTTCAATTGGAGATGATTAGGAAGGAGAGATGAAGAACCTACACACACCAGAAATCACTGCAGGTATGACAAAAACTCGTGAGGATTTCTATATTATATTAACTCTTTCTCATAAGTATGTTTCCCTCTAAAATGTGCTTTTTGCTCCACCTTATGTATTTCACAGTTACCATGATTATCTTCACAAATACAGATATACACAAGTAGAAGATGTTCAGAGTGCATACCTCTGACAAGGCTGAACAGTCCTCCAATTTTGACTCCATCTATTGAATGTCATTTGAGAAGCTACTGATTAAGCCATGCCCCCTAAAAACAAAAACTTTTTATTTATCATGACAAGTTCCAGGGTTACTGACACAAAGTCGTAGCGCCGCCATCAGGTCAGTTGACAGTCTCATTACTTCCTCCAAGTCTTATCACATTAGACACATTATAGAGCTATAGTATGTTTTGAAAAATGAGGCCTTTTGCTACCAATTGTAGCAAAACTGTAAGAAATATATGTAAAAAAGACATATAGTCAAAAGGAAAAATTTTGTGACAATGAGAAGAGAATACTGTTTTGGAAAATTAAACTATTTAAATCTAGTTTGTGCAAATGGATGAAACTCAATAGACCCCACAAAAACTGAGGAAAACAATTAACGATTTATTCTATGACTTGCGGTTCAAAAATTCGAGGCAAAAATCAGGAGTGGGTACTCCTGGTGGTCACTGCTACCAAGACATTATGAGTTTGTATCCATCGAGTTTCAGCCTATCAGTCAATAACTTAATATATAAGGGAGATATCCCGCTAACAAAAAGACAAACATGACCAAAAACATAGCATCCTTGGAAGACATTATGAATTAAAAAAATTGTATTTGCACATCAGTGAATGTAATAGAAAACTTTCTTTTGCAGCAAAAGCACTTAAGTAAAACATCTGAGTACTTCCTCCACTGGTGAACAGGTTTAAAGCTCTCATACTGTGTGTGTGTGTGTGTGTGTTTATACCCTTAAATGGCCGTTGCCATACACCCACAAGTACCTTTTTCCAAGCAACCGCCAAACACAAGGCCTACCTCCGGTCATGCCACAGGAAAAGGCCCATAAGCAGGGAACAAGTTCCCTTCCTGTTTTCAAAGACGATTCCTATGGCATGCAGAGTCGTTTCCTGCTCGCTAGGCTCATTTCACCATGTCAAACATCTGGCTGCTCTTCAGCATGCAGCTGCAGCACTGTGAGAGCCAACAGTGCCACTGCTGAGTTGAGCAACACCGTCCTGACTGAGCCATTCGCGTCATGTTTCTGGTCGCTACAGAAACAAAAACATCATCTAGGTTGATCTGCTAACCTGAGACACCTTCATAAGTGAAGTTTTCTACTTAATACTTGGAACCTGAGTGATGTGGTTCTATCACTTTAGTACTAATGTCCAAATAATTACTCCGTTATTTGGTTGGTGAATTTCTCACTGTACAGTACATCCTGTTTTCTTTCAAGCACACTGATTGCAGGTCCAAATCACGAAACAATATTCATCAATATCTGGCGTGATTGCAGCAAAGTGCTCTTTAACAGCATTGCTGTGGCGATTTCCCACTGAAACAAGGATCCATTTTATATCCCGTGGGAAACCTGGGCTGAGTGGTTAATGCTGTGCTAATGCTGCTTCACTCAGCCAGGTCTCGATAAGCCTCCTGCTTTTACAGAGAGGAAACACATTTAGTGTTTTAAACCGCTTCAGTTGAGAAAGCTTGGAAAAATCCACCAGTTGAAAAGGGTGTACTTGCCGAGTTTTGTCATCTCCCTCAGCATTCACTTAAATTATACACGCATGCATTAGGAGGGCAGGGGGGGGAGCAGTCACACTCATACTCTGAAACAAACCCAGTCTAGTTGGGTTGGTTGCAGCTCGAAAGCAGGAAGAGAAAATAAATGAGTGGGAAGCTTTGTTTGACTCCCACTCCTATCGGCTCTGACATTCCAAATAAGGTCTGTGTAGTCCAGCGCTGGCAGAGACGGACACACAGAAAACACTGCAGAGACCTCACCAACTCCAAAACAAGGAAAGAGTGGGGGTGGGATTGTGGAAAAAGGGGGAGTGGAGGGGGATCACGGTGCAGAAAATATGTGACATCTAAAAATTATTAGCCTGACATTTCCCAGGACACCAAAAACAACACATTAAGCCATGCTGATATATCTTGGATGTTAGCTAGATTCTGTGCTGCCATGCATGGAAACAAACTTCAAGTTAGATTCTAGCCTCCAGTTGGTTCCACACTGTTGAGACTGGTGTTGTGTCATTCTGGATGGAGTTGGTCTGTCACAACAAGAATGGAATTCATAAAACCCGTGGGAATCATCTGGTGGAGCAGTAATTTTTAAGTTCCACTTGACAACTTTGCACTCTGCTGGCTCCAATTGCAACATGAGGAGGAGGATTTTGAGTAATTTGGATGCGAATACCGAGAAAAGATGAAACATTTTGTCGGGCAAATGCACACAGGACATTTTATTTTTACCCATAAGGTTAGTCTGTGATCTACAGAGGGGGAGCGGTGTCATCCTTCTAATAAAAATAAAGCATAGCCATGAGTTACAAACGCGTGGGAACAAGATGCATAAGTTGTTGCCACAAGATAATTATCGTGTGGCCACGATTTATTAAAGCGTGCGTATGGGATAATTATCTTCTTTTTATGTATTTTAACCAGGAACGACACGCAAAGATATAATAAAGTCATTATCGTGGAGGCATGGTTGTATTATTGGCTGTGGCTCCTGAAGCAGCACTGGTACCCCACACACTCCACACACACCCAAATCGACAGGGATGGCTCTGTGTTACCGTAACTCTTGGCCACAGCCGATTTATGTGGTTCCCACATGTTATAACTTGTAGCCACATATTACTTTCATTAACGCTGGATGTCACCTCTCCTCTTCTGTAGCTACACTACATTTCAAGCTTCACAGTCATTTGTCTTTGCTTTAAAAAAGGACTTATGGACAATAACCTATTCTTTCATATTTCAACATAACAGGGTAAACTATTTAACTGATGTTTATAACATCTGGCTTTGAAAATGTACCAATACTGTTGTCACTGTATGAATTTCTGATAGATGGATGCAGTGGTCTTTCTTTTTTTTTTCTTAAATAAGCCTGCCAAGGGACTACAGAGATGAAAATTCGGCTCGTGTCTAATTCGGGTATATTTACATTGATTCATTAATATGCAACGTCCCTACTGAGTGAATCTGAAAACGCCTGGATTGCTGTTTTACAGTTCACTGGCTCATAGGATCGGAGCTCACCGCTCTCTGCGTGAGTGTAGTGTCTTCCATAGTTGCCGGGGGAGTTCAAGGTTGCTGCGTAGCCTACAGTGTATCTCTGAGCATGTTCCTGCTCGCAGCCAGTGTGTTTTAGAGGGCCTCGTGAACCAGCGCTGTAGGTGTTTTTACATGTTGCAACTGGTGGAAAAGACACAAAGCTCTCAGGTAATCTGTCAAAGTGGAATAAGGCAACTTTCCCATGATGCGATCATCAGCGTTAAGGGAGGGGCTCAAAGTCTGAGCTCTCAAAATGATTAACTGGATTTGCACTGATCAAGAAAAGTATGAAAAGTATCCACCCATAGCATCAAATCATATCCCAAAATAGTCACGAGGATTTAGCAGCAAAGACCCTGCGTACCCATAATGACATGTATTCAAATAAATACAGAGGCTGTTGCTTAGAAATAGAGAAACTAACTATGATTTAAAGTTCAAAGCCAGTTTGTACTACTGCTAACACACTCTGCATTTGAGTTACACTCCATGGATTTGGAGTTGACAGTGGACATCTGATAAAATGAAGTAGGTTGAGTGAGTGGCTGGGGTTCTTTGTGGGTGCCGTTCTTTCAGTTGCATAACACCAAACGGCACCCAAAGCCATGTGGCTATTATCACAGCATCTGCTGCAGGAGGAAGCACAGAATCTAGCCAAGCTCCATCTGTGTGTGGAATGAGCTGCAGAACAACAATAAGCAAACAGGGCAGAGGCTATCAAATGGCAGATAAACTGGCAGATTCCAGCGATAGCACAACTCGGAGCGATGGGAGTAGGAAGTGAAAATATAAGATCATCAATCTCTCACTTCCAGCCTACAGTGCCATGACAGGGAGTCTGGACAAATGTGAACACTTTGTACACCCTGAGAGGTGTGTTACGCCATGTCCACTAGAAGAATGTGTTTCAGAGTCAATTTTCATCTGACATTTTGCACCGAAAAAGCATTTCCAAGCGTTTAACATGCACCACACCTGCATGTTGTGGGTAGAGCGCTCTGAAAACAAAGGCAACAGCTGGCTTTAGTGGCTGAAACACTGCTTTCGGGATATCGCATTCTAAATTATATTGCTGTCACATTAAAATACACACTGTTAGGTTAAGACCGCGTCCGCAGAGCCCCCCACATATTCATCCTGGGATGTAGCCGGTACAGGGTGAAACACATTCTGCTCTCTTGTGTGGACTTCATTGAATAGACAGCTGTTTTTTTACTCCTCACTTTGACGACTTCAGGCCAAAACAGATGAGACTGGTGATTCAAACTGAGCCAAGGCTGCATAATAGAAGCGGAAAATCCCTCTCAAATGAGAGTCAGTTCACTTAAAAAAGACAACGAGGGCAAAGACTAAACATTCGTGTCAATACTTGAATCATTATTCTGTTTGAGGTAACAATCTTCGAAGTGTATTTGGATTAAAATATTGGAAGACTGAATATTTACAAATGTGCTTGATTTACAATTCATCCAATATTTCATGTAATAAAATGGGATGTGTACTTTTTCTTTTTCACTAATTCATACAGTAACATTGCAGTAGGAACAAAAATGTAGGAGCAAAACGGACTCCAACAGAACAACAACAGAAATATGTCCAGTAATGATAAACTCATAGGTTTATTTTGTTTAGTCCTTTACTTAAAAATGTATAGATGATGATTTTAAATCACAGATTATTCATAGCTTTACATATTTAGCCATAAAGTATTGGACAGAAGATGCTTGAGGTGAGTCAATGAAGATTTGATCATTAAATGAATGTAATGGACAAATAAACTGATGGGGACTCTCAGTCTGATCTTTATATTGTGTTGGAAGGATTCTACTCTGATCTATACTGTATATAGTTTCAATATATTGACATAGACAACCAGTATTAGTACAGTATTAGTATTAGTAGTATAAGTATTAACAAGATCAATCTTAGGTTTTTGTATGTGGAATTGTTGATGTACACAGTGACCCCTAAACAAATATTTCTATCTTTCAAGAAGATACTACGCCCAACATATAAGACTCAAGTAACAAAGCCATGATGAACAGACAATGGGAGATTAATTTATGAAAGCATTTGACCGTAAGGATGTTTAACATGGACCACAGAAGACCATGCTGTTAGATTATGGCATTAAAAAGGCACGCTTTGTTGCCGGATGTGGGAAAAACATCCAATAGACTCTAAAAAAAGCACAGGAAGGAAACTGGGGGTGGGGTGGCAGCGAGTAGCGATGGGGGTGTGGTGGTGGTGGAGAGTGGGAGTGAGAAAGGAATGTTCTCTTCACTCTCTCTTTCTCCTTCTCGTTATCATGCATACGCGCACATAATAACCCCACTTTCTCTGTAAGAGCTATGAAAAGAATGCAGCATCCCAGTCTTTGTATGGAGGCAGGAGGGCAAGAAAATGAGCTTCTACATGCTTAATGATCAGCTGCTATCTCCATTTAAAACAAATGAATCCAACATTTTGCCAAACCTTTTACCGAGGCTCTCTGTGTATAAATACATGACATGTTCGAACTCTTGTAATCTGATATTTCCATATCTTTGTTATACTGTTCATTTTGTCCACACAAACATTGCTGCTTACATGTAAATAACATATTATTTTCCTTTTCCTTATTGAAATATCTCCCCTCATTCTTTGGGGGAGCGACCTTGGAGAAGATTTTATTAATTGATAGGCTAATGATCAATAGGAGGCAGCAGTTAACCTAAAACGTGCTTCTTCTTCTCCATGTTAAAACAGGATCAAACTGGTTTAAAGGGCTTTTCTTTTCTTTTTTCTTTTAATAAAAGCTTAAAATATTTTCGACAAGATGTCTCCCGCAGCCACATTTGTACCTTATATGGATTTACTCCAGCAATTTGCTCCATTAAAGGCACGGCCCATGTAGGATTTATCTCCCTAATGACTCAGAGACATAATCTCATCTACTACCGGCAACTATTGCTTACTTGCTTTACTGGAGGGATTAGCGATGAATGAACACCGGTTTACCAGAATTTGGAACCACTCTGTAGAATCAAATGAGTTTTAAATGAGATCCTCATTATTTTCTTTCCTCCTTCCTCTCTGAGGTACAATAAGCAACTTTCAATTTTCAATCGGGTTAGCGTTTAAATGAGGCAACTCTAATAACTTCATGATGTCAGGGTGAAGGTTATGTTTAGCCACAGATGGGCGGTGGAAAGACAACAATAACTTGCCTCTAGGTGTGAATTGGAGTCAGACTGTTTGTCTGTCAGTGCTAGAAGGCTTCGAGTCACGAGGTGTTCAATCTCTGAGACGGGGGCCACAACAGGACACACACTACAAAATGTCTCCCGAGGACAAATCCCACACATATCATCCGTCTGCTGTGACTCAAAGTTCGGTTTAATCACGACATGGAAAGCGGGAAACCACAGGATTTCCCCTCACCCAGAATTAGACAAAAATGCGGGAACACAACATGTTACACACCGCCTTTTGGAGTTGTGGACACATCCAGATATTAAACACACTAGATATCCACCTCTTGAATAGCATTGTCTACCAATTTACACAGGGGAAATCATGAAATTGAAAAAAAATCTTGTTGTGTGAATGAGACGCTATAATAATCTGGGATTGATGGATGAGTAACTTTTTTTCAGCAGATTGTCATTCATTTGTTGTGTTTTTGCTGCATGATTGTTAGTGTGCAACAGCTGCCTTCAGCTTGGCTGATCCAGATAAAAAACATTTGAATACTGGCTGGAGTTTGACAGCACCTCACTCACTGTGTGCCTGCTTCCTGTTAAAACCAGATCCTGGATGATCTATCGTGGCAGAAAAGAGACCAGATATCCTCTCCTGATTTCACCTCCTGTGTGCTACAGATGCAACAGCGGTGTCTGTGTGTGCGAGAGAGACAGAGAGAGAGAGAGAGACAGAGAGAGAGAGAGAGAGAGAGTGAGAGAGTGAGAGAGTGAGAGAGAGAGCAGGCGCCAGAGCAGAGCTCAGCACGGTGACACCTCACCACAGCATAACACTAACACAAACATTCCAGCTGCCACTTCTTAGCCTTTTTGGCAGAGCTGAGGCTAGAAACAGGGCCATCTATTTTCTTCAACTAAACCCATATCTGATGCTGTAAGACGGGCAAAATGCTGGTACCCTCCAAAAAAACTTCAAAACGGAAATTTAGACCATAGTGGAACTCTACGCTCCGTACATACTAATGATACTATAATGCATTGCTAATTACACAGTAATGGCAGCAAAGGGGAGTTTTTAGTACCTGAGTGATTGATTCGGCATTAGATGCAACCATCTGGAGGAATCTATGGAACGGTATGATTTCTTTGATTTGCTGTCACATCACGCCTTGTAGATTACAGACTGTTTTACAGAGAAACATCCATAAAGTGGATAAAATCTCAGGGCATTGATGATGTGGTCAATAACTAAAAACAACATTCATATTCGTATTTGTTCCTGGCTCGGTGAGTCGCCATGACTCATTTGGCTAACGTTAAACACCGACCACCACTGGTTTCAGTGTGTGTTTGTGCCTGATGCTGTTATTGTCAGGGTGGAGACAAGAGACAGAAAAGGGATGTGCATATTAAACACTTTTGTTTTCAGAACAAAAAGGACATGTCAAGGACTACCATCTAAAATAGTACAGTAATGCCTAGTGGAGATGAATTTTCTATTTGCCAATGACATTCATTTGTGAAACTTGTCAACAACATCACGTCTGATGTGCATACATTAACTATGTGAACGGCGTGCATTATAACCTCGACCCCCAAATATATATTTTCACATCTATAGCACTCCCGAAGGACAACTGTAGCAAAGCACAGAACATTACCACGATGCAAATGGAGTTGAACTCTGACTTAGACCCCAGAGCAGAGGAGCGGGAGGAAGAAAAGAGAAGGAAAAAGTGAATGCTTGTGCCTCTTTTCAGCACTCTGCAACTCTGGAGCCTGGGAACCTCGGCAGCTTGGCCAGGCTCTGAGAAATATCCTGAGCTGTAATGTAAACATGACTGAACTCTGATCTAGCAAGGCTCTCCTCCTCCTCCTCCTCCCCCTCCCCCACCCAGTTTAACCCGACATTCTGGTAAGGGGTTTGCCGGTGACATCAGGAGCCCACTTTCTCATTTCCTGAGCATGGTAATGACCATGGGGAGAATAGTGTTTGAAGTCCCGCAAATAAAGCTGCTTTGCTGCGAGCACTATTGTTCCTCCATAGCAGTGAGAGATGGCTGATTACATTTGGCCTTCGAATGGTTTTGTCTGGTAAAAAGATCTTGTTTTGAAGCTGTTTAGAACTTGAGAGACGCTGTAGACGACGTGTTAACAGGAGCCACGAGCAGCCACGGCATAACTGGACATCCACACCCAGCTCTCCGGTGGCAACTGTGACGTTAGATAAACAGGTCTGTTTACAACAGCTACAACAGCAGCTCCGACAAGTCCAGGAAACACAGGCGGATCAAGTGGCTGATTATCAGATAAGTGTGAGAACGGCTATAGATAAGCTCTTGTTTATCTGTGCATCACATAACTGCCACCTCTCAATACAAAACCATCGCTGCTGCGCAATACGAACGACGGAAATTGACATTTGTGAGCAGAAAGCGCCTCGTTCTCGGCGTTGCCTGCGTGCATCTCTTGGGGACGTCTGTAAACAAGGCGGCGTAGTAAAGCTCGCGTCTCAATCCGCGAGCAATTTGTCTCCTCAAGTCACCTTTCATGCTCCGCGCATAAAATACACCTGAATATGCTCGTTCCCACAAGGTTCCAGTTTCAGCAGTGGGTAGCAAAGCACTTGTGGAAAGACACTGCCACC
>OMNV01002722.1:4100-17917 GCA_900303265.1 Brotula barbata
CCATGTCCATGTTGAAGGTCTCTAAGCAAGACCCTAACTCCCCACAAGCAAGTGAACCTTGCATGGTTACCTCGGCTGTCAGTGTGTGAATGGATGAATGTGAGGCATACATTGTAAAGCCCTTTGGATAAAAGCACTATAGAAACGCAGTCCATTTACCATATGACCCATGCTTTAAAAGGATCTAACTAACCATCGCCATGGTTTGGGTGGGAATGCTGACGTGTTATTATGTTTAACGTGATTGTGCTAATTTGAAATGTAAATAAAAAATTGATCACAAAAAAAAATAAAAATCATCCTTTATGGAATTGATGTTTGTGTTACCGCCTGTTACCACCCAACCTGCAGCCACCCTGAGATCTACCGGTCGGCTGGAATATTGCCTTTGGACAAGCTCGCCTAAATGCTCCAAAACTTGGACGTGAACAAAACTTTGCATGTAATATTTATCTTTCTGTAAAAGAAAGAAGGCTGGAATATGTTGACGTTTGTCTCCTTCATTAATCTTAGATTTAACTTTTATGTTCCTCTGTGCACAATGTTTCACGTTACATTCCCCCATCTGCTGCTCCCAAACACCATATCCCCGCGAGTTTGAACCACAACATGGACCCAACATGCATAAACACTGTTATCCTGAGCTCATTCTGCTTCAAACAATTCAAAACTTATGCATAAAAACATTTTGGTGGGGTTATGGCCTCAGTGACACACGTTGGTCTCAGTTAAGTTTTGCGCTGAACACTGGAGAATTCAGACATCAAGCAAAGTTTGAATGTAACCTTTGGGTGGCTCAATGGTTTGCAGTGTGGGGTCAGGATTAATAATATGATAAATTCTGTCTGTGTATGTACAATCAAATCTTCCTCCAATCAAAGAATTGTTCACCTGACTCTATGAGCCGACAAACCTTTTAGTCAAAATTTCACATTTAGTACGATAGAATATCTGATGCTGGAATCAAACCTGTGACCTTGCAGATCCACAATTCCACCTTATACTTGTTTTCAAAGCATTACATGTTTACAGCTGAAGAAAGATACTGCAGGCGCACCCTACGACCCCATCAGCCAAACTAAGGTCACCTTAAGAACATGGCAGTTTTCACCAGCATAGCTGCGAAACAGAAATGTCAAGCAGCAAAACGATCATAAAACAAAATCAGATTAATTAACAGCAGAGTGACTTGATAAAAAAAGACATATTCAATTTTTGCCTTTTCAGTCTTTGAGAAAATGATGGAAACCCTCTGATCCACCTGGAGCTCAGGGTCTCCTCACCATGGTCCATATCATCAGGTAAGGTTTACGTGTATGTTTGGGCAACATTTGTCATATAGTTGTCTGACTTACTCTACAAAGCTAACTCTAAAGCAGATCTATTTAATGAGCAAAGGTTTGGTAGAAGAAGCCTCAAGGTGACACGTCATTACTTATGGCTCAACCTCAAACTATCCATCACCCATCGATCCCATGCTCCACCATGTCAAAGATCCCTGATCAAGACCCTATCCCCAAATTGCTCCTGACAAGCAGGTGGGCCTTGCATGGTTACCTCGGCTATCGGTGTGTGAATCTATGTATGAATGGGTGAATGTGAGGCAAACATTGTAAAGTGCTTTGGAAAAAAGCGCAGTAGAAATGTAGTCCATCCATCCATTCGTGGATCTACACATCTACCAATGGATGTACACGTGGACCTATGGATGTACTGACTGTTTTTTGCAGTGGTCAGTCATGGTCCATTGGTCAAACCAAAGCAGACAAGAAACATGTCAGCAGCAGATGTACGACCATCCCACTGTGTCAACATCTGAGTAGAAAGGAGAAAGAGGGAAGTGTGTCTGTGTGTGGTCAAGATGGTCTTAATGGAAAGTTGCCTTTATTTCTTGGCAGCATGCTATAGTAGTGAACACAGAGTGTGTAAGTATTCAGTCATTATTGCATGTGATCGTGTGTGTGTGTTGCCATAACACAGCAGACATAACACAGCAGCAGCTACTGTGGTATCACATAACAAAGTCTGGGAAAAAACATCCAAACGAGAAAACAAAGCAGGATTTGGGAGACAAATGTTCATGTCAGGGGGGTCTTTGCACAAAAAGTACCCACAAAGAATATAGTCCCTGTATGCGTGAGTGTGTGTATATGTGTGTTGTACACTAAGTCTGAGCTCTATGGCGCTCACCTGAGCTTTGTTCTACTGAATAGATCCTTGCTTGTGTTGCTGTTATACTCATATGTATGTGGCTTTTTGATAAATGCATCTTCTAAATGTGAATTGTAATTGTAATTGTCATTGTGAAACTCAAGAAACTGCAATAACCCTATCTAAATGATCTTAAAAACCACATTACTTCACGGATGCTTTAAAAGTCACAAGGGCATACACACACAATAACACGACCCAGTCATCCATCTCTGCTCAGACTCACATTCCTTAAACGCTCTGGAAACAATCTGCAGAGTAGATCAGCTGATAAGACTGTGGATGTTTGATGCCATTGCTATAGAAAGACAGCAAGCAAGCTACACACACACACACACACACACACACACACATATTCTTCGGTCACTCTGCTACCCTTAGCATCTGTGAAATTTTTAGAGCAGTTTGAATGCAAGAATGCAGAGCAGCTGCACATTACACAAAAATCATTCCAGTAAAAGTGAAAGAGTGAAAAAAGACAAATACACAACGGGAGTATATCTTGTCACTTGAGCAGTCCATCTATGTCTTAGAATTGTTTTTCTTAGGAGAGGTTCTGTAATAAATCTGGAACGTTTACAATGAAAATTATTCAATACATCTTTGATTTGGCAGCCAAAACCGAAAGTGAAAACAAAACAAACAAAAAAACTGGGTTGATAACGTAACTTATTATCATGGTCAAGAGTAGATCAGGCCCCTGCTCTTCCTCTATGCCTGCTAAGCACTATTTATGCGTAAGGACCACCCCCACCTCTTATGAAGAAAGAAGGAACCATTTCTAGATAATGTACCACTTCATGAACAGTCTAGATGTTGGCCTTCATCCCATGCTACAGGCAGCAGCAGGGGGAGCTACCCTCTTATCAATTTTTTTAAGGGGAAGCCACCTACCCACCTCTACAACCACCACCACCATCTGCTCCTGTCCATTTTTCCCACATTCCAGCCTCCCTCTTCTTGTCCTGGCCTCCTGATCCTTCTCCACATCCTCCATGCTGACCTGGGAATGTTTTGGGCAGTGGGACATAATCCCCCCTTAGATGGGCTAATACCTCTTGCCGCCACCCCGACGTCTTAGACTTCACAGGCTGCAGTGTTACAATCGCCATTTGATGCTAGGGAGACATAATGCAGCCTGACGCTGAGTCGACCTCTCTGAAGTCAATGTAAGGAGGCCTCACCTGGCCAAAAAGCCTTTAAAGAAAGATCAGTAAATAGTGCTCACTGGAACTACACTCCATAGCTCCCATCAAGCCTCATAGTCCTCCAAATATGACTGTAGGTGATGGAATTTAGAGAGATGTCCAGGCTGTTTGAGACACAATACCAGTGATAATTCTATGACAACCATATGTGTCCGTGCATTTAATTATCCCAATTGAGACTGACGTTGTAAAATCAACAGTCAGCCCAAAGCAAGTCTTATTTTTAGTCTGGCCTTATTAGTTAATAAATTGTTCACAAGACATGCAAAAGGGGAAATGTGTGAAAAAGGGTGGTAGAGCCACATTTCATGGAAATGTAAAAGCAACCAGAAAATAGGACGATAACTCATGTCCCTGAATGGAAGAAGCGTAAGTGCTTATAGGTACAATTCACAATTAAATTGCAATACGCATTTGCCAGACGCTTTTTCCAAAGAGATGCCCGCTTCGATTGGCCAAAGAGCGAAATGTGTGGGACGGAGCAGAGACCTGAATGAGGATATTCAGGTAGGTGAGTGTAGTTTTTGGTTGCTGCTTTGTAGGTGAGCATCAGGGATTAGAATTTGATGTGCGCAGCAACTGGGAGCCAGTGAAATGATATGAACAGTGGAAGTGACGTGCCGTGTTGAAGACCTGGTTAAGGGCTGGTTGAAGACCAGATGCGCAATCGCATTCTGGTTCATCTGCAGAGGCTCCAGCATGCATGCCGGGAGTCCTGCCAGTAAGGAGTTGCAGTAGGCTAGGTGTGAGATTACAAGCGCCTGTACTAGGAGTTGTGCTGCATGTTCAGACAGGTGTGGTCTGATGTTCCTGATGTTGTACAGGGCAAAGCAGCACGACCCGGTCACAGAGGCCACGTATTCCTTAAGGTCAGTTGGTTATCAATAATGACATTCCGGTTTTTAGCAGATTTTGAGGGAGTTAGCTGTGTAGAATCCAGATGGATCCTGATCTGTTGTTGTATAGAGGGACTTGCTGGGAAGACAAGGAGCTCGGTCTTTGCCAGGTGAAGGTGGCGTTCCTTTATTCATGCCGAGATATTGGTGACTCATGCCAATATTCGTGCAGAGACTGTGGGGTCATCTGGCGAATGTGATGTTAAAGCTGATGGTACCTTTTATGAATACGGCTGCTAAAGCCACACCCACTCATGTTTGGCAGTCATATCAAAACAGTACGACAGCAAACGATTGTCTGCCAGCATGTAAAATTGTAGGAGAAAGAAACAATGCTGTCATAAATTAAAATGTTATAAAACTGTATTTCTGTGTCAAAGTTATGGTCCAAAACATAGAAATGATTATTGTAGTGACACCATCAAACAGACTGGTACCTACATCGAATGGACTCTTCCCTGAATCATCAATCAAATTAAACAAGTGCACATAAACTAGGTAACTAACATAACTAAACAGAGTCTCTAATGTGTTTTGCCATCATTTACGGTCACACTGTCTTCATCTCGGGCGGGGCTGCCGCACCACACATGAAGCTCAACAGAGCAGAGGAAGGACACACTTGTGAAGTTACTGTGCATGTAATAAAAGTGCAATTTAATCCAAGTTGTAAGTCTTTTTCCTGTTGTTGTTGTTGTTGGTGCCTCCTAATGACACACATGTTAAATGATTGGTTGTTTCCGTGTCAACCATAAAATAATCCAGTATGAAGGGATATGATCGGTTGTGATCATGAGCCAGGGCGGGAGCTGGCTTGGGGTTTGAGCACACAGACGTGAAACTATCGGACTTGCTATCAAGTTTCTCTTGTTGGCGGATGGTTACAGTCGAACATGACTTCAATGCCGATGTAAAATAGAACACCTCAAGACAAGAAATGATGTATGTGTTTATTTCCAAAAGAGGGGAAGCGAGATCCAATTAAAGGACGTACTCTTGGAGACGTATTTAAATGGCAGCTGTGGACAGACGTACTGAGAGCTGGACATTTGAGATCGGACCGCTCCAATCGGATTTTAATACCAGGTCTGAACATCCACTCCGATCTTGCTCTATAAAGTCCTAATCAGATAAGATCTACATTTATCATATTACATACATTTGTCATATCCGGGTCCTAGCATGGCTCCAAAACGTGTAGCTCCTGCTTTTGCCTGTGAAACTAAGACATTACACAACACTTTCACAATTAAATGAGGAGAACGTGGACATATACACACACACCGCTTTAATTATCCACGTGAGAATAAATATATACAATACCCTCATATGCCATTAAAGTTATGGCCACACACACACACGCACACACACACACACACACAAACATTCTCTAGGCGAATATACACTGACAGCTTACAAGTATAAATACATATACAATGCATGATGCAATAATGACACACATGGAAGGGTCAAGAGGTCAGACATCTTAATAACACTCTACATGGAATCCTGGACCCCATACATTTATGTGTATGTGTGTGTGATGGTATCAGTAGGTTGTATAGAACACAAACAGGCCCTCATGCCCCTCACAGTAACTGCACAGCCCCCCAAGTCCTTCATGTTTTCATGTTATTTTACAAAGTGGTTTTCACTGACATCACCTGAACAGGAGTGACGCCATGATTAATCATCATCTGTTTCTGTTATGTTTGTTGTGATCGATCGGTGAATGATTTTGTGAGGCTTTGTTCTGAAATTTCATTCATTTTGGCCCTCTGTTTTTTTAAAACAGTAAACAAATTATTCATGGAAACGTTGTGCAGTTTCCTCTTCTATCCGGAATTTTAACAAAGAATTCACTGAATCTGGTTTTATTGACCGTGTGCAACTTTCAATGGATTGTTCTTGTTAAACTTGTTTAACTTACTTAAGGGTAGGATAGGTCATTTGCTGTAGAAATATAATTTGTTATAAGAAATTATCTTGAAATCCTGAAAGCTACAAATAAATCAAATGCACTTAAAAAAGGAATCTTAAAAATCCAATAGCAAAAATGAGTCAGATCACAGTATTTAGCTTTTAGTTCAGAAATGGAATGCATTCTGAAAATTTGAGAAAATGCCTTCCTATTTTCTGGAATTTCCATTCCCCAGCTTTAACAAAAAAAAAAAAGAAAAGAAAGGAAAATCTAAAGAGAGGAACAGGAAGTGTGCATTTTTTCCTTTTTTTACTCACTTTGACACAGGTGAACTCCACACAGCTTCCAGCTCGGCCTCTCACAGCATCCACCCCTCCAAACGTTTCCATGTCAAAGAGCTTTTGCACGTCTGCTGTCATGGCATTCAGTGGACTCTGACTCAACCTGTGATTCATTTTCGTTTCTTCCTTTTTTCTTTCTTTCTACTTCTGCTTGATCTACTCTGCTTCTTCCTCCTCTTCTTGTTCTTGTCTCCCTCTTAGCTATGCTTAAGAGAACATCCACCTCCTCCTCAGGTGTCCATGAGCATCAATCTTGAGCACAGATAAGCCACGATACAGAGGCAGCGCGTTGGTTTTGTGCTCATACCTCCCCTGCCTGTAAGGGGTAGGGGGGTTAGTTGGTGTTTTGCTCCTTGTCCTGTTCAGCCACCCTCCCATCCCCCTCAACCCCACGGCCACTCAGCCTCGGTGGTCCCATTGGCTGGTCAGGTGGAAGGGGGCCACAAAGGAGGAAGGGCTGGGGGAGAAGATGTGTGTTTCAGTGTGTGTTTGTTTGTCTGTATGTGTGTGGTGGGGGGACTGTAGGGAAATACCAACGAAATTAAAGGTTGATTATTTTTTCCACTGTGATCAATGGACTGCATTTCTTGTATGCAGACCAATCAAAGAGCTTTTTGCAATGTTTGACTCACATTCACACACGTACAGCCAAGGTCACCATGCAAGGCTCAACATGCTTGTACAGAGCAATGTTAGTTTCATGGACCCTGGACATGGGGAAGCAATGGATCAATCTGGAAACCATTCAATCACTAGGTCACCCTGACCTCCGAAGCTGTTAACCTTCATGTGAACATTGAGAAATTAAACATAGGTCTGTGTGTGTGTGTGTGTGTGGCCCTTTTCATCTCCACCCACTGTGGTCTGTTGTTATTCAAATGGACTGTGCTGATGAAAATAAGCAGCATTGTGTTATACAGCGTAGCTGCGTGTGTGATGCCTGTCTACAAGGACACACACAAACACACACATACACGAGGGAGTGTGTGTGTCTGATGTATTCACAGTGTTTCCTTGTCTCTTTTCTCCCTTCCTTTGCTATCATAACATGGACTGTCTTTGGGATAAACACAGCCACAACAGTGTGCACGTGTGAGCAGGTGTGTTTATGTGTGTTCGTCTCTGTGTATCAGAATCAGGAATCCCTTTTGCTGAGATAGAAGCCAAGGTCTGAGCCCAAAATTCATACATGGAGGCCTCCTGGCTTTTAGTCTGGACTGAAGTCTATTGATTGGAGCGGAGTTCTGACTTCATCTGTGGGGCACAATAGATATGAGGACAGGCATGATCCCACATCTGACAATGGTGTGAAGAGTCTGTGCCTGCATGTTCATCAATTTCTCATGGATGACTCAAACATTTAACCTCTGAAATAATTTTATTCTAAAACAGAACAAAGTCAAGATTCCTTTACATGTAAATGGAATTTACGACTCAGATTATATAAAAATGATAATTGTGAATTTGCACAAGAAAATTTTTTTATCCAGTTCCATTAGTCCTGTCCTGACCCATCATCACACAGGAATCAGACACTACGATCAGATACGACATCTTGACAGCATGTGATGTTTGTTTTGTCTTTCTTGCACTTGAGGCCAAGATCCTCTGGACTCCATCGCTCTGTGTTTTTACATCTTCCTCGTGCTCCGGTTTCAGCAGTTTACACAAGTAATGTGAATGTATACATAAAGATTATCCTTTGCTGTCAATGTACCCATCTGTATCATAGGGAGAATGTGAAAGAGATGATCCTGAATGAATTGTTAAACAATGAAGGAACACACCACTGCATACTAGGAAATCAATATCATGACATTTTCATACCTGCAGAGCAGTTAAGCATCTAGGAAGGATATTTTGGGCCATGTCATCGTATAGTGTCGATCCTATTGTTAATGATCCATAAACCCAGTTTCTCTCCAATTTTCACCTCCTTAGTTTTATTAGCTTTTTGAGTAAACAAGCTAAAAAATCTAACAAACTAATTGACATAATTGACATGTGATGCTGCTAAAGTGAATACTGAATATGCAGCCACACGTGTGCAGTGTAGCCACAGTACAGGAGCAGCATCATACATATATTCATGCATTTGACAGCCTGGAGCTGTTAGTCAGTCATAATACTTCATGAAACCCACAAGCAACAGCTCTACTGTGGCTTTGGATTTGACTAATTGGATCATGGTTCGCTCAGGCTTTCATAATGACCAACAGACAGTAGGCAACCAGCAGAGAACAAAGAGAAAGGCATTTCCAGGCTAACTACATGTCTGCATGATGTCTTCATATCAACCGTCAAACGACTAAAGCTGTCCGAGGGTAAGACGCTTCAGTGCTACATGTTTTTTTTTGGTAAAATTTGTGCAATAATGTGATAACATTGTCAGTGTAGAATGATACAAGACGTGGTGTTAGAAGACAGTGGAAGACAGGAGAGGGAGTTGGATGGGCTAGGGGTTAGGGATGGAGGTGGTGGGGGATGGTGTGGGCCACAGGACATGTTTGTGATCAGAGCTACACTGTAGATGATTAGGGGGTGTGGTTAGGGGGTGAAGGGTGGAGGGGCTAAGGAAGTTAGTTGGTTTCTGGCTGGGTCCCCCTTGTGGCATTCCCCAGATCCTGGGGAGGGGACCTGCCAACTGCAGGACCCAGCCAATAAAGTGCGCTCCAGCATTTGAAAGGAGCCCCAGATCCAGGAGAGGGAGGGGGTTCCTCTCAGTACTGTGCACACTGCTTAGATGGTATCCATCCCCTCGTCCATTCCACATTGGTATTGACCTGTCGAAGTAAACTCTTCCACCACATTGATTTTGTGTGAAATAGAGTTGAATAAAGGCCACTGGTTATTTCAGACTGGAGAGCCTGTTTGTACATCATATCGTAGAAATCAGCTTCACCACTCATGCTGAGCTCGTTCTGGTAGTCAGTATTGCAAACAAAAAACACAAAGCCACAGTAATGAATATGGAACATTTACAGTGAAGCTTCTTCAGCACATCTTTGATTTAGTAGCAAAGAAAAGTGAAACCCAAACTGAAACTAAAACCAACCAACAAACACATACAGTATCTGTTTCATCATTTTACCAGTGAAGTTTCAATTCAATTCAATTCAATTTTGTTTATATAGCGCCAAATCACAACAAACGTTATCTCATGGCACTTTACATGTAGAGCAGATCAAGATCGTACTCTTGAATATGTAGAGACCAAACATTCCCCCGTGAGCAAGTACTTGGCGACAGCGGCAAGGAAAAACTCCCCTTTTAAAGGGAAGAAACCTTGAACAGAACCTGGACTAGGAGGGAACAGAACCTGGTCTAGGATGGCGGCCATCTGCCTTGACCGGAGTTTGCGTTGTTTCTACCTGAACTATACATCCCTGCAGCCAACGGAGAACAGCAACACATTCAGGATCTATGCCAGAGCATCACCCGCCATTCCCTTTAACGGCCATGTGCGCCTGGACGTAGTTCATTGTTATTTAGATGGAAGAGTCCAGACAAAGATCTTCTTAGCGTAACAGGACAGACAGATTCTCCTCAGAGGAAACGGATTTCCTCGAGCACCAGGCAAAAGCGTGAAAGCCAATCATCCATTGGACCATCTCTCACCCACCGAATGAATGGAAGAAGAAGTCCACAAATGTATATTTCACTATGCATGGTGGAGCACCCTCAGTGGCAGACTAAGATCACCGGGGAGCACCATGGAATGCCACAGTAGGTCTTTCTTACTGGTAGCCATCAAACTGTCTTGTGTTATCTTATCTTATCTTGTCTCGTAAGGATATATATTTATTGATGAAATCCCAATATTTATTCGAAGGCTGAAAGACAGTTTTGAGAAAGCAGCACGGCTCAGCCGTCTGTTTCTGTGTCGTTGAAGCTGATTTGAGCTTTTAACTAGGTGAACACCAGTGCCTCCTGCGGACGCAAGATGTGGAAAAACATATGGTATCATTCAGTCACATGATGATGTGGCCATTTCCACTTTTAAGCGGTTCCCAAATGGCTTGTAGAAATATCTGTGGTGTTTTTTGTGGACTTGATTGTCTTTATCCTTTCTATTTCTGTTTCTCTATTTCATTCTGTCACTTCACCCCCACTGCTCTTTTCCAAGTAGGCCTGTATATGGGCTGCCTTTCCTCAGTTTATATATAGTAGCACACATCTCAAAGCCACTAATCAACATAACCACAACCCCAGATTTCTGCAGGAAGCCTCAGTATGTGGCTGCAAAACAGACAAAATCTGATTGGTCGAAACAACATTAAAGTAATCTTCTGACTGGTAGAATTAAGGTACTTTTTGGGGGGAGTCATTCAGTATATGACCAGACTTTTGGAATAATGGAATATATTTAATAAAAATGGGCATCAGCAGCAGGATTGCATTGCATCTTTAAATTAACCATTCCTTTTCAGTGAAGCACATTACAGTTGCCGAGTCACCTGAGAGAATCAGAAAAACGAGAACAAAAGAAATCATAAAAATTAAACACACGTCTTTTGACAAATATAAGATCAGTAATGGAGAAAAAAAAATTCAGAGGTGACCCTTTCCTCCTGCTCTCTGTCCTCCATGCATAAAAATGTGAGATGTACCTGTTTCTCAGTATCATCAGATTCTGAATTTAAATGTTATCAGAATGACCAAAATCTCCAGGATTGGTCTTTGATTGAAGTCTGAAGACGTAACGTTTTCTGTTGATCTAAAATTTTCTCACCTGTATTGAACACTAGCAGGGTTCACAAGGACCATGAGAGCTCTGATTTATGGCAGACCGTGTGACTTAGTGTGAGTATGTGTTCATACTTTCTGTGTTCATGAACAATTTTAAAAACCAAACTAATTTGGTATGAAAGCACCCTGTGATAAAACACTAAAATCTTAAACTAAAGATTAAAGATCGTGGGTGACCCCGTGGCTCCCCTTGTGGACAGCATGCGACATACCACGGCTGCCTATGGTCGATTCTGACCTGTGTGCTTTGCTGTATTGATATAAAACCATTAGTCCCGCTCTAGTGATAGCATGCCAGCACTAGTGTTAGTACGCTTGATAAATAATCCACAAATGATCATACGCCAATTGTAAACTACAGTGACAGTTATTGAGTTCTATTTGTACTAATATTCTGTACTTGGGATATAGTGACGTTAGGATCAGTATTATAAGATTATTATTAAAGTGCATTTTAATTGCAGTGGTCACAAGATAAAGTATGTTGTTTTGTAGTACAAATGACTTGCTCATTATGGGTCTGCGGTGAGCAGGTCCCGGCCTACCCTACCCTTTCATTTACAGTACAGTTAAGCATTTGTCACAAACTAGGGTCAGCTCAGGAATGCTTATTGTGTTCATGTACGACAGGTATGCCGCAATGCCATTCTATCAACAGTCAGACGCAATTGTTGGCATTGTTGTCAACAGAGATCCAAAGCCAAAGTCAACTCTTTTTGTGTGTAAAATTCCTCAAGCAGCAGTCACGGTTGCGTCATTACAGTTCAGTCACTTAACCGTGCTGCTTCACCATTTACCAGCTCAGGATAACTATTCAGGGCATGCATGGCTGAGCTACGGTGTGAGGGGCCTTATAGTCATGTATAGATTGATGGGAGCACTCTGGCACTGGAATGTGGTTGTGCAGGCACAGAGTGGTGCACGACAACATTCCGGTGATTTATGTTACACTGTATGAAACAGGTTCTGTTCATTCTCTGACCTCGATTTAGTCAGACCGTACCAAAATCTGACCCTACAGTAACAAGAGGCAGAATTCTCTCATGGCCTGACTCCTCATAGTACAGGAAAGAAAAGACACAGCGGGAAAAACCCACTTCACTCAAATATTTACAATCTGACAAGTGTGCAGTGATTTTCCAGTCCTTTTCTTTTTCTGCCCAAGTAAATACACTGATTCGCTGCAGTGATGTAGCAATGTTAGTTTGACATGAATAAGCCTACAGACTATTAAAACCCATTAATTTCACTGATCATTAAAGCTCTCCAAACAGTTTTCCTGGCACACACAGGAACTTATCTGCAACATGTCACGCTTTGACACAGGCTTTTAACGAAAGACCAGTAAGATCAATTACAGACACGCTGGCCAAGATAAACACACTGAGGCTATATGTACGTCGCTTTGGATAAAAGTATCTGCTAAATGCAAATTGTAATTCTATAACCACACTAGCACTGACATGATTCCTCAAGTAGATCGAGTAATTTGATTACTAAAATACCTCGAGGCTTTGTTAAATCCAGTCCAACTATACAGTGCACTTTGTTTCACATGGACGGTTATTTCTGTTGCACAACGTTACTTCCGTGGAGCTAAGTAACGTAAGGGCAGCTAAAACATGGGTATGAAGTGTGGAGTACAAAACCCTGGAGGAAGAGGGACAAGAAAACAGCAAGAGACAAAAAGAGGAGACGCGCCAAAGAAAAAGGTCACAAAGTGTCAAAAGTGCAGGACCATTACAAGTTAAAAGGAAAAGAAAACATTCACACAGTTCAGTGTGTGTACAGCATACCACAACAGCACGGTCACCACAATAAAGTCAAATTAACATTATGTTTAACTGTATTCAACCTTAATCAATAATTGCTAGCTGAGATTCATAAGGCATATAAAGAACGTACGTGTGTTATGGCTTTATAATGGCTGACTAATAATGGAAATCAGTGCCGTGGTTAACCTTACCTGGTCATGTATAATGTGAATTTCTCTCATTTCAGAGACTTTCTTATATTATCCTTAATATTGTAACGTGTTTGGGGTTATGTGGGCCGGGTTTCCCCATCATGCCTTGGGGCATTGTACTTTGAGTGACATTATTTAATTATATTTATGACGCTAGGACTGGACGGTTGGTTGACTAACCTGCTGCTCTCAATAAATTGGTGTTTCGTGACTCAGAGTTCCTCTATAATTTCTCTAACGTGCTACATTGGTGTCAGAAGTGGGATTAAATATGTCAGCTACGTTGGA
Organism: Brotula barbata; assembly: GCA_900303265.1. Classification (NCBI taxonomy): domain Eukaryota; kingdom Metazoa; phylum Chordata; class Actinopteri; order Ophidiiformes; family Ophidiidae; genus Brotula; species Brotula barbata. Next base: position 17,681 of record OMNV01002722.1, read on the forward strand.
GGAAATAGAAGAATTAATCCGCAAAGTACACGCCAGTGAAGGTGCTGTCCCGCGGAGAAGAAAGACCGCGCCGATGACGCACGAACTGATAACGGTAGCGCAACTGGCAGGTCAACCCGACGGAGCGAGCGATCCCCGACCGGCGGGTGGAAATCGCCGTCGAAGTATTCAGCATGAGACAACCTGTTCGCCGGTGTTGGCTGCGGAAGAGCACGACCCCCGTTCACGATCGACAAC
>OMNV01002724.1:3788-19921 GCA_900303265.1 Brotula barbata
GAGGACGAGGACGCTACGTCGGCATCGTTTATCTTTGTCTACCTGTGGGTGTGTGTGTGTGTGTGTGTGTGTGTGGGAGGTGTCTCTAAAACAGTAGAGTTATGCAAAGTGACAGAACTGGAGGGATCGGTGTTTGTGACAGCAGGACATAGAGGGAGACAGGGAACAGTGCGATTTTACCTGTCACTCGCTTCTGTGAATGTCAGGTTTACATGTGGGTGAGTCCAAATTTTTTACGTACCAGAACTTAGATAGTGTAACTGTGTTCACAAGAAGTCAAGAAGGTGCTGTTCGCTACACTGACCTGTATCTTATTGTTTGATATGATGTTATTATTGACATTTCAATGTGTCTAAAACTAAATGTTTAAAATGGATGTACTGTCACAGGCATATTTACAGCGCTCATCACTGTCGAACTGCACCTTTTTGTTCTGAATGAATACTTTTCATGGTTAGAGTACAACTTTAAAACGTTAAAAACAATAGTCACTGTTACACACATTATACGCTCAACTATTTTGCTCGCTCTCTCTCTCGTTTCTCTCTCTTTTTAGCGAGTGAAACGTGTGAAGGTTGTATTCTATACCTTTAAATGTAATATATTAATGATTTTGTGTTGAACATCATCACAACACAATTTTTGCAACCAAGCCCAAACAGAACAGAGCAGGAGAGCCTTAAACTCTGCCCGTTCTCACTCAGTCTGCACAGTGGTATAGCCGCAAGGTAGGATTGTAGTGGGTCAGTGTAAACACATTGCAAAGGCTTTAAAAATAGATCCACAAATGAAAATAAAAACACTGTGAGCTAAATCTACAGTGAAATACAAATTTCACGACACACAGTTTCACTTTTTATTCCTAAATGAAGTCATTTATGCCTGTTGCTAAGGAAACAGAGTAAACTGTCTAGACAGAGAGCGTGGTCTTGTCAGCGTTTCAACATAGGTGTAGTTACTCACATGTCCGACACTGACTTGACGTCAGTGTGAAGTCAACAGATGACTTATATAAATTACCACATTTCAGGCAGTATGTGACTGATTGTTTTCAGTGTGTGTTGTGTTTTATTATTCATTTCAGCCAAGCGGTATCAGGTTTTGCTTTGCTGCTGACATGTTGCATGTCCAAATAATAATTATTTTGCCTGTCAGCACGGATATTTTCAGATGAAACTTTCAGGTGAATATTTTTGTGAGAACTTTGTGACACTAATGACTGTGACAGTATGACAGTGTAGGTAACCCACACGATTCAATGCAGTGTGATTCTATTTTACGTATAGGAGCGTTGGAAAATCTAAGCTATGGGCTTGTTGTGGTTTATTATGTCTCTTTCAATTGTTAGCTCTTTTTATTTATCTGTAAAATAATCTGGACAAACTACTATATTATTGTAACAAACTACTGTCTGTACAATAACCGGTATTCTTGTGAATGTTGCACTCCCTCAGCCCACTAACACACACACACACACACACACACACACACACGTGCTATGATGCCAGTTGGTTCCTTACGCCAGTTAGCACAACCGGCTAAACATGCTTACATTTTTTGGCTAAGGCAAGGCACACACTCACCCGCACACTCTCTCACACACACACCCATATGCTGCCTATTTGTAACATGTTCGCAAAATTAATTTTTTATGAAAGTCATGTGCTACGAATTAACACACACTTGAGTTATGGTCTGTAAATATACAGAAAATTAAGCTAGTTAGCTGTTTATTATCTATCTTAGACAGTCGTGTGAAAAACGGCACATGAGAGACCACCAACTTTAGAACCAACCGTGATGATGTAGATATGGAGGTAAGATGGAAACGCTCACGTAGCATAGCACAAAGGTAGACATAAGCACATCCTGACACATCTCCCTGTTTGGCTCAGGCATGCCATGTTGCCCAACAGCTGGTATGTGGTAAGACGATAAGAACAGGCTTTGACATGTTGTCATGAGCAAAGTGACAGACAGTACCTTGAGGAGAAAAGGATAGGATGTGTTTTCCTTTTGCCTATCCAGACAATGAGGAATAAAATATATGGGGTGCACGCCGACGGCTTAGGGCTCGCTCTCGCCAGCCGGGTCTGTAAGTTACCTTTGTCTGCTTTACACGTCATGGTTTGTCAGCGATGTGGGTTTTTGTTATCAAGTTGTTTCATCGTTTCTTAACACAGCTCAACATGTGGTTTTTTTGGTTTGGTGTTGCAAAACCTGAGTCAGGAAATGAATTCTGTTATTGAGCAAGAAGGACTAATGACAGAGAAATTAGTACGTCTGACAGTATCCCTCAGATGGGGGTTCATGGCTGAGTGGGACTGTGTCAGCTGTCTGCGGGTGTGCTCATGTCTATGACTGATATCATCCTTACCAAAGATGACAAAGTGTTTGCAGGTGTGTGCATGTTGAAAAGGATCGACCACTATATTTATCGTGAACAAAGATCAAATCTCACCACAAAACCATTCTGGAACAAAAGGAACACTTCTTTGACAGAACCTATAATTTATTAGATCTCACTCGACATTAATTAGCATACTTAGCTTGGGTTTGATCTCTTCCCTAACACCCATTACACTTCTCTTTCAGAGCACAGATGTCAAACGTCAACTCGCCTTTAAATGTCTCCGAGCGACAGCTGTTCTGTCCCCTGCTGCAGGCCATGCGGGAGCACAGCCTCAACAACGACACGAATGTTAACGTGGCCATGATTTGTTTCCACGGTGTGCTCTCCTGCCTGGGCATCCTGGAGAACGCCCTCATCCTCTGGGTGGTGGGCTTCCGTCTGCAGCGCCGCACCGTGGCCTCTGTCTGGGTGCTCAACCTGGCCCTGTCTGACTTTCTGGCCACCCTGACGCTCCCCCTCTTCACTTTCTACTTCGGCTCGTCTCACAGTTGGGAACTCGGCGGCCCACTCTGCACAGCTCAGGCAACCATCTTCTTCCTCAACATGTTTGTCTCCGCCTTCCTCCTGGCAGCCATCTCCCTGGACCGCTGCCTCCTGGTGTCCAAGCCGGTGTGGAGTCAGAATCATCGGTCAGTGGCCGGAGCTTGGAAGGTGTGCCTTTTGGGTTGGCTGTGGGCCGCAATAAATGCATTCCCTTATCTCCTATTCCGCTCAGTGACGGAGAAGCTGGATAAGAGGAAGTTGTGCTACCACAATTTTGCCTTGTATACATCTTCTGCAGCCTTGCTGGACAGGGAGTGCGAGGTGCGTCAGGCAGCTACGGGGATCTCCAAGCTTTTGCTCGCTTTCTTGATCCCCCTGGTGGTGATTTTAGGGAGCTACGTCCAAATTATTCTCTCCTTGAGAGAAAGAACGAGGAAGAGGAAACAGAGTATCAACCGGCTAAATGGAGCACTGCTTGTGTCAAACACGGAGGGAACATCGGTAAATGATAGCTCAAATATCCCCATGACAACAAAGACAACAAACACACTCAAGCCTCTGTCCACCCTCTCACCCACCACCACGTCCCCTTGTAGCTCATCTAGTCAGACCATTCAGAGCCTTTTATCCCACAGCTTCACCAGAATGGTGACATTTGTCATTACAGCATTTGTACTCTGCTGGGCCCCCTATCATATCTTCTGCATGATCGAAGTGGCAGCTCACTACAGGCAGAAAGCTGTCACAATAGTAGAGAAGGGATTGCCGTTAGCCACCACCATTTCTTTTCTGAATCCAGTGTTGAATCCCATTCTGTACGCCTTCAGCTGCCCACACTTCTGCGTGAGGATCCGTCAGAGTCTCGGAGCACTGTTCGACGGACTGGTGGAGGACGGAGGAGGAGTCTCGTCGATGACACTAGCGAAGAACGCGAGAGCTCGGACCGGGAATGGAAGCTGTTGAGTTGTGAGCGCCACACTTACAGGATGCCAAAGTGTTCAGGTCCCCTTCACAGACCTCCAAACCCCCTCCCCACCCCCAACATAAACTCAAAGTCAGCAACATTTTCGAAGCAGGCACGGCATTGTCAGATATGCGTTCATCAAAGACATGCGTAGATCTGTAGCTAATTTAATGAAAGCTTTTGGCACTGAATGGTGGAGTCAAGAAATGAAAATTATTTTTGTTACTCATATTTGTTAATAAAATGAATGATATTTGTAAAAACAGGAGTTGCTGGACTCGTTGGATCGCTTCAGTTACTTTGGATTCAGGGAATATTTTTCTACGGTATAAATATTATTATTATTATGAACTTTAGCCACTCAGGAAAGGATTTCAGTTGAACACGTTGTATTCCAAATGAGGAATTCCTCCCATTTTCCCTTGAGGTATTTATTTATGAAAAGTAAAACCAAGAAACAAGTTAGAGAGACAAAGAAAGCTATAAATAAATATGTAAATAGATATATTTAAATATTTGTAATTTGATGATGATTTTAACCACAAGAGTGCAGCAGAGCATCGATTAGGTAAACATAAAGAAGAGGGATTATGCTTTTCAGGTCCTGTAATCCCAGAACACAATCTGAACCTCTTTCAGTATGATTGGATTTGATCCGTTCTGATACCCATTTTGATCGACTGGCACTCCAATCGCCCGAGTCCATCGCTCTTAATGAGACACACCCACGCAGACAGGGTCAGGTGTAATGTAGGCCACGACTGGGTGGGATTACCATGGAGGTAGTTGTAATTTCGATAGAATATTAGAGAGCGAAGACCCAGAATATAAAGACAGAGCAGGATTAGAGCTAAGGGTCAGACTGACATACAGTACACACAGTTCTACTTTTCTTTCTGCCATTCTGTTCCAGCAGATTATCTCCTCTCTCTCTCTCTCTCTCTCTCTCTCTCTCTCACTTCCTCTTTGTTTCTCACCCTCACCCACTCTCTCACCTTACAATATATCTTTGTGCTGAACAACAGGGACAATAAAAGTGCCACCACAGGCTAACTGTCTGATCTGAGCCAATGTGCAATTCAGTAAACCATAGGTTTGTCGATGCGATGAATCGGTAAATGATGATAATTTCCGATATCGCACCAGAACTCAGATATCTTGCGATTGCCTAAATATGGGGGATTTTGAACACCAAAGTTTGCCAAACTGTCTTGCTATTCCTTGGGATGATTTTCTTCTATACTATGGAATCTGAAAATTCTTCTTCTAGACCAGTAAATATTTTTGAAAATGCTAAAAAATGTAATACTGCCATCAAACGATCAAAGGAAAAAAGCCAAACAATGTGTGTTGTAACGCTCCAGCTGAGTTTGTGAAATTTGTGCTGCGAAAAAAGTTAAGAAACGTTCACATATAGCAGCAAACATTTTGATAACTTTAATCAACATAGAAAAAGAATGTTGACTTATCTTCCAAATTTAGCTCAGTTTGATCAGAAGCTGAAATATCTGCAGGCATGTGGTTTATTCAGTGGCTCCAGTAGTCTGCAAATAAGAGAAATCAACTTGTTTGTGACTCATAAACGTCCAGGATCACTTTGAGAGTTATTGTGATTGGACTAAGTGAAAACATTAATGTTACTTTTTGTCAAAATGTGGACATCAGTGCAAACTTATATCAGTTTCAGACTTTTGGATGCATCCATCTGCTGATCTGTGTGATGTGCACAGCCAAACTGAACTTTGTTGAGCTTAGACGTGCCGGACTAAACGTCTATGTACATGTGAAGGACATTTACGAGGCATTAACATGAGCTTTATGCTTTTAGTCGTCTACATCTGCCACGCAATCAGATGACTGTGTGTCGGAGCAGATATGATGATGCAGATGTGGTGAAGATTAGAGGTATATTGACACTCAGATGCAGAATAGACCAACGCATGACTGCGGAGAAAGCTGATGGAGGAATGGGGGAACGCCAAGGGAAGTCGCTTTGAAAAGCACGAAGCACAAAGAGATAAATGAGGCATCGTGGGGGCAGAAGAACAGGAGAGAATGTGGGAGAGAGCGTGGAGCGAGGGAGGGGCGGTGTGTGTTACTGTAAAACAGTTTAATGCCGTCCTCTGGTACTTATAACTGACAGATGCTGACCAGAGTATTAAGGCTGAGTCGTGCGTCAGTGATTTTCTTTAGATCATCGTACACTGGAGCACACGCTCACACACACACACATATACGTACATATGAGGAGCTGTGTGCATGGATGAGGGTCGTGTTTGCATCGGGAAAATCCGTCTAAACAGATCAAACATACAGGACATATGTGTGAAGGGTTTATGCAGTTACGTACAGTGTGTACCTTTGGTATTTAAAAGCTTCTTCGTGATAAAATCTGGTAAAATGTATGAATGTATCTTGCTGATATCAATCAATGTGAAGTTTTCAAATAGAAAAAAGCATAAGCAGTGCACTGTTAAATTAAATACACAACAACAAAAAGTGATGTTTCAGCAAAACAAAATATATGTTTCTTTTTCTGTTACGAAAAAACTGTATATTAAGATGGTTTAATTTAATTTTTATAAATCTTTCCTTACTCTCCTACATCCCAGTCATTAAATGGTTTGCAGGTATTTCACAGTTTAATGCAATCTATCTTAGAGGCGATCTTGTCAGATTGCGAGTTTTAAAATTGTCAGGATGATCTAAAATCTCCCTACTTTATCTGTCATGGTTACATGAAGTCCAAACATTTTGGATTTTTTTATTCATCTGTGCAAACCTGTCAGGGAAAGTCAGACCTTAACATGAGTCAGGCGCAATCTGTCCTTCCGAGCTTGTTTATTCTTTGCAAAGAGGCTCATGTACTCACATTGACATGAAGGTAGTGAAGCGATACTACAGATACTGGTGTGGGTTTATAAAGCTCTTAGTTGTTTTGGAGTTCGAGGTGAGAGCCGCCACAGTGTCTGAATCAGATGTACTTTTGAGGATAGAACGCTCTGCTCGTAAGCTTAACTATCTAAGCAGTAGTCAGTCATGACAACATAGAGCGATGGGGTTACAAGTGCTTAAACAGGAGATTAAAGCATTTTTCTTTTTCACAGCCGCAGCAAGACCCATCTCATATTTCCTCACTGACATATGAAAGCTGTAATGTCTCTGGCGGTGACTTATGATGGGTTGCGTGAATATGCTGCATTGTCTGCAAAGTACTACAAAGTATAAGCTAACATTAGCATACAACTGAAATTAATACTTATAATTGATGAAATCAAGGCAAAATTTTTGTTTAAGTGTGTATGGTAACTAAGGTTACACTAGGATTACTTTGCATCCGTAAAGACAACAAAATTTAGTTTCATTTGTGATAACGGGTTAATGTATCTCAAGAAAACAATGCTTGTTTTCCTGAGATAATTGAATAATTGTGGAGATCTCGAAGGTTGGGTCCGATTCACAATGAAGTTAAAGCTAATTAAATGAACAGTTCTGCAAATAAGTTCCATCTATTGATCTATCACATTAGCCTCAAAGCACAGATTTGTATTCTAACTGCTAGCGAAGCTAAATATGGGATCATAGCAGGCACAGAGGGAATAAACACATTGAAACATCTTCTTCATTCGCCAAATGATAGGAAATCTCTTATTTACATGTATTTTTAAGAGATCATAGGCTTTCTACGGATGCTGCAGATGGGAGACACTTATTATTTACAGCACTGATGACAGAACATGACTCGAGTTTCCTGAAAATAAAAAAATCCGCAAATTTAACATAGGTTTTTGTCTAATGAAACCTCGTGTCCCTCCCATTTCTATGTGTCCAATATTTTATTAACTCGACAACTGTACTGTAATGTTTATTGTCTATTGTTGGAGATGTGTGCACACTTATTAGTGCACACCTTTAAAAGTAGTACAAGGTATAGAGTTGTTTACATGGAATGTGTTTATTTGTGTGGTAAATTTCCTTCAGTCTGAAACGGGGGCAGGTTATTTTCATTTGTTATAAACCGACTTGTTATTGAGTTACTCTTTTATTTTTTGTTTTATGTATTGTTATGTCAGTATTTATTGACTGACATTTTAATCAAAAGTCCACGATTTTCTTTGTATATTGTTATATTATACAGTTTTTATTATTTATTTCACTTGTGTTATTCATGTATTTATTCCTATTATACAATACTGTGTTTTATTGTACGTATTTTATATTCCTGATTGTTTTCCATGGTGTGCTCACTTTTCTGCTCACTTTTTCTTTGTTTTATCTCTCCTCTAAATGAATCTGTTTTTAATCAATCATTAGATTTGACTCCTTGACTGAAGTTATGTGCAGAATAGCCAAGAAAGTCACAAGTTTTGACAGTACATGGACATAATAATAAAAAAAAAAAATGGAGACTGCTTGGGTCCATCCATTCTAATGCAGTGGAGACGGAGGAAAACAATGAGAGTAATATGGAGTTGGATACGAGCAGATGGATGAAAAAGTGAGTGATGTGGAAACGGAGAAAGGGATGAAAGAGAGAGAGGGATGAGAGAAGGAGGAGCGACAAGGCTAGGAGATACGCTGCAGATTATCATCCAATGTCAGATGCTGTATAGAGCAACAGATAAAGCGGGAAAGTGGACAGAGAGACGCAGGAGGAGAGAAAGGACATCATATGCAAGCAGGGCTGCAGAGATGAGTGATGCAAGAGGCGTATCGTCCATGGAGGTGCCTGAGGATAAATTAGTAAAAAAGGTTTGTTCGTGTGTGCATTTCTTTTAAACAATTCAGCATCTTTGAACTGCAGTGTTTGTTATATGATGACCCGGCTGCTAATCATATCAATCCAGTAACAATTTCTAGAATGTTTTTTGTCACATGGAGAACTTTTCATGTTTTATTTGTGCCAGGGTGGTAAAGTTTGCGTGCAATATAAGTTTCTGTTAAAAAATAAATATATAAATAAAAATAATAACATAACATTTGTAAGTTGATGAAGAGTATTCTTGACCACGTCATTTAAAATTTACTGAACTTTTAAGAAATCCTATTTAAGAGGAAAATGCATACTCTCCTTCAGTCTTTGTATCAATTATTGTACTGAATTTGTATTGAAGAGTTTGGCTGATTGAAAATATTGTTTTTGAAACAAGACTCAACTGGTGCATGATCAAACATCATTAAGGCTGCAGCAATGCGAAATGTTAAAGCTTAAATCTGAAAACTATTTGACATATGCATGCCACTGCCTGTGTGAGTGTGTTTGCATTCCATTTTGAAGCCTTCACTGAGTTCAAATGAACCTGTCGTCTCTTTTCTCTTGTCCATTTCGTTGTTTGCTCCGTTCATTTATTTGTTTTTTTTAAATTCTTTATCATTTCAGTCATCTCTGCTCTTCTTTCGTTCATCCATTACTTAAAATGCTCATCGATCTGTTTGTTCTCTACCATACAGGGTTCGTTCAAAAAGAAGATTGACTCTTTCAGACGATGGAGCTCAGCGAGTATAAAGAGGCCTCCGAAGCCCAAAGCCAAGACCCTGAGTCTGTCGTCTCCTGTGGGAGACCCTGGTGACCTCTGGCTCCCGGAGAGAGACAGAAGGAAGCTGAGGCCCATTGTGGACTCGGTCTTCGGACAGGTGGGACACTTTGTAAAAAACGTTCAAGTTTTATCCAACATTTAAGTTGAATGTATCTTCCTTGAAATGTGATGCTAACTTCAGGTTATGTGGTGACTTTGTGACATGAGAAGTCACGTGGAAAGTTACTATAGGATCGCAGTCTGTGACAAAAAATGGCAACATTTTAGTGTAAAATGTGTCAGGAAAAGACCTTCTGAGACAACCGTGAACATATTTGTACCTTATTACACTCTTGTAGGAAACATATTTTCTTATAGTCATTATAAGTCCGAATCATACCAAATATGACTAGATAGATGGTTGATGGGTAGGCCTGAGGATCCAGACGGAGCTCGTTCCTGGGCCTCCAGTAACAACCATTCCATTCCAAATCAAATAAAAGAGTTCAGTTTGTTATAAGAAGCAAAAGCAAACCAGGGGGGAAATGTTATTGTGGTTTATGTCGTAGATCTGCTGGTTCAGTGTTATTTGGTAATGTGTGGCCGGACTAAGGCAATGCTAAGCTGAACGTTGTGTGTGTGTGTGTGTGTGTGTGAGAGAGAGTGAGAAATGGACACTAAGAACAAATAAGGGAACATGACACGAGATCATCTTCTCTATATTCAATCGATTGTGATCAACAGATCAAGCGGTAGGTGCAATGTTTGACACTGCAAGTTCCGGCTGGGTTGTTGCCTCAATCTTGATCTGGATCATCCTCAACATACACTTTGAAACGCTTAACCTAAGAGAAAAGTGAAAATCCAAGCTCGGTTTTTTAAGAATGACTCCATCTGCATTCCAAAAAGTATCTCATTGCTCCCTCACAGATCCTGCTAGCTAACTGGCAAACAAATCAACAACAAACACACTTTTTGTTTTGGCACGTCAACAACATTTCAGATTTTTGTCAACTTCTAATGTGTCAGCGTAAATCACAGCTTTCGTTTTTACCTCCAGCTCATTAGAAACCAACAGAGAGAATCAAAGTCCTTTGTCGTGATGATGTCATAAAGAAAGAAGAAGAGGCTGGTGGGGATGTAAGAGAGCAGTGACTGATACAAGATGTACTCACAAACATGAATCATATATAAAGATGTGAATCGGTGACTACGGCGGCTCCCACATGGCGGTGTCATCTTTGTTCTATTCTAATTTATGCCGTGCATAAAATCTCTTTTGATGTCAAAAACCAAAGCGGAAACCGTCGAGAGGGCAAATGAAGCGCCTGAATAGTTATGTAGAGTGGAGTCTAACACAGTTTCAACAGAATCAACTCGTTCCTTCGATACGGCTCACAAACACGCATAGTTTGGCTCGTTGTTGTGTTTTTAATCTAAGGATCAGTTGTGGACTGTCATCACCTCACACTACCTCTTTTATACGAGAGCAGCAAACCATGAATTGAAGATGTCACCCCTGGATGTTTCAGATTATCTGGCAGGTCTGTTAGTTGTTAATGTGGCGGTTGGATGGACGCTTGTGAGAAAACCCGTGAATTAGCAATTTTAGCTTAATTCCATCACGCTAACAGCTGCTCCTTCCATCTGATTCTGTGTGTGTATGTGTGTGTGTGTGTGTGTGTGTGTGTGTGTGTGATTGACTTTGTTTGTTCCTCTTTGTAACACTAGAAAATTCATCAGCAAATGAATTATTGGAGAAAAACGTGGGACAGAGAATGTGGACGGATTCAGATTTATGCGTATGGGTGTGTATGGCTTAATGTTGTCGTCTTCGTCACAGTACGCTGTGGCACTGTGTGATTTATTACATTTGTTTCTATTAACGGTTTGGTATCTGGAAAAATAATGACCCATATTATTCAGTCACAATGTCACAAATTTATAAGAAAAAAAAATGGATATTCACGGAGGTTATGACATTGCAAATTTCCGAGAAAAAATAAAATAAAATAATGAAAAAAAAAAAATCATATTTTCTGACATTATAATGTCGTCCATTTGCAAGAAAAATTCACTACTTTATGAGAAAAAAATGCAGATTTTCTTAGATTATAAGCTCACAAATTTGCGTGAAAAAAATGGATATTCTCAGAGGTTATGAAGTACCAAATTTTCGGTAAAGAAAGCAAAAACTTTGGATCCACCTCATGACACGGACACTTGCCCCTGTATGATGCCTAGTGGATGAGCGAATCATTTTATACTTTGCAATCGGACTTAGTGATAAGTAAACGCTCATAATATTAGCCATATTATCATTAGCATCCACACTTTAAAGAGACATTGCCATATACGATAACTGTGTTTTTTCTTTTGCAACTTTGTAATTTCAGAGAATATCTGCGTTTTTCACAAAATTTTATGATTTATAATCTCAGAGAATATCCAAGTTTGTTTCTTGAATTTTGACCCTGCTTCTTTTTTTTTTCTACCAACAATGACCCCTATACACCATCGTCGCTACTGTACTGTACAGTCAATGATTTTTATTATTATTATTATTAGTAGTAGTAGTAGTAGTAGTAGTAATAATAATAATAATAATAGAAGTAGTCGTAATAATTTCCTTACACACACTTTTACCTCTATTGTTATGCATCCAACAGGCAGCTCTGCATTCTGTGACAGGCAGGTTACTGTCTGATTGACAATTAGCTGCAGCCATGACAGTCAGATGCAACTGATGCAGCTCTGTGGGCAGACTCAAGGACATCTGCACTCAAAAGGAATGCACAAAGTCTTCATTAAACTGAGATTCAGTTAAATGTGTGGATGGAGGCGTGGCTGGAACCGGTAGTGGGCAGGACCTTTTGTCACACATGACAACAAACTGTTAAAAATTGTAAACGATGGCCACATGATTTCTATCGCATGTGCTCCAGATAAATGCCATAGCTTTATTATATGTTTGTGTGTGTGTTTGCACTTATCATTAACCATAATCAGAGACGTAATGAATTAGGATTGTATATCTTATACTTTATACAGGAATTAATCGTGAAATAAAAACAGACATTTTTTTTCTTTCTTTTTGATATGCAGTTGTCGGTGGTGAGACAGTTGAGTCCGTTGGCTCGTCATTATGTCTGAAAGCTCTTCAAAAGGGTTAATGATTCTCCCAGTGCATGGTGGGGATTTCACAGTGTTGGAGTGTGGTTGCGATGGAGGATTTGGAAACTTATCGCTGTCTTCACTCCCTCCCAAGTCAAAAAATTGTGAAACAGTAGCTGTCCTCTGTGGTGAAAGAAAACTGATCGTAAACGCTTGACCTGACCTGACCTGCACTACAAGCTAGTTTAACATGGCACCACAAATCCTCAGTTCAGCATGTTGTTTACTTTGATGGCATTGGATGTTTCATCTAGTCTGTCTTTGTCTTTGAGGCATCTGGTGCGCTTGCTGTTGTTGTGGAGGGATGAAACGTGAATTATCACTCAGCTGCTCTGTTCTGGGTTTACGGCTGAAAAGCAAATCAACTGACAAATGTTTTTCACCGAGGAATGAAAAATTTGGGTCTTTGCGTGTGCCGTCGTTTTTTCTGCAAGTATGTATGTGGGTGTGAGCGTGTGTGTGTGTGTGTGAGCATCTGGATGACTCTGTGCATTGGTAAAAGATGTTCTACTTAATACCACTTTGTATTGGACCCATTGTCCCAGTTAATCTAAAGCTCTCTGCATGCCCGTGAACACACAGCATGGAGCCGTGCAGGAAACGCCCATCGCAGGACGCGGGCTTCCATCTTCTAATCTCACGGCTGTCCAGCTGGATCAGTAGGTTAAGGCACATATTATATAACTCACACACTGAAGGTTCAAATCCTTTGTTTGTAAGTCAGCTTTCTTCTCACTGGGCAATCTACTTAATAGATTCCCTAAGGAGAAAAAAAAAATTAACGCCCTCGCACCCCCACCAACTTTGTGCAGGGACTGGGAACAGTGTCAAAGAACACAAAGCTGTTCTTAGTTAAGCTTTTGTCTTTCCAATACCTCAACGTTTAAGGAAAAAAAAACTGAAATAAACTCACAGATTCTTAAATAATGAGGAAAATTATCCAAGAGTCTTCAATGTTGAGGGATAATAAACAAATCTCAGAAATACTTCAACAGTGAGGAAATAAATCCTGGATTCAAATTTGTTAAACTGTATAATTTTAGAGAATTTAAAGCAGTTGTTTTGTTGTTTTATTCCCGCCTCAAATTTTCTTCTCTTCTACTTCCCTTTGAATTGTCTTGTAAAGTCTTTGATATTTAATCCCTAATTTTAATCTATTTGTGCCCTTGTTAAACCTTTGCCGTTGTGTCTGCATCGTCCAATGTAAACACTCGCCTTACCTAAATGAATTGATAACCGAGTCCACTTTAAAGCAAGCAGTTCCAGATTATCTAAAGCACGGGTCTCAAACTTTATTTACCTGGGGGCCGCTGGAGGTAGACTCTGGGTGAGGCTGGGCCGCACAAGTGTTCCACAAGAAAAGGGTTTCAAGTTTTCCAAAAAAAAGTAAAACTGATCTTCTCAATCTTTATTAATAACAGTTTACATTACATGAGCGGTTCTTCAGAACATAGGCGTCTCTTACCTACTCCTTGCTGTCAGAGACCTTGCAGCGCTTCCTCTTGCACAGCTGATCCACATTTGGCTTGATGGAGGAAGCAATTGAGCAGCAGATCCATTTTAACTTCCCGTTAGGCATTTTTAATTTCCCTTAAATCTGTACAGCCAGGTGACACAACAACTTCTACAGAATTTAGAACATTTTTTTTTAAATTGTAGGAAGATGTAGTCATTAAACTGATGTGAAAATCAAGCAGATATGAGGCAATCTATTTTCATTTTCACATCATCAGAACAATATTATTATTAATGCATCAACTTAATGCATTCATCTTCTTTTTTAATATCATTTATATATGAACCTGTGCTTAATTTGTGTTCATCGACAATTAACTCTACATTGATGATTATTCACTGTAATTAAGTATTCTCTCGTTGCTGGATCTTCAAGCTAAAGTGATGAGGCGACAGATGCATAGGCACTGGAGTGGTGTCTCTGATAAACTGGCGCTTTATCGACATCTAGTGGTCTGTGCTGGTACTACCGCTAAGCGGCTGTTCAGCTTTGTTTTTGCGGCGAGCTGATGTTTGCTGCTCTCTAGTGGTGAAAACATGGTACTGTAAATCACAGTCAACTAAATGTCTTGCTTAGATTACTGACGGATTAACATTTTGCGGTACTTTATCACAGATTGATTTACAACCGATTTATCTATAAATCTGCAAGAAAAAAAGGAAATGGAGAAAACGCCAAACAATAGGCTACACAGAAAATTATATCAAGAGTTCAAATGAGAAAAGAGATAAGAGAATTACGTGATGTCAATGAAAGTGATCACAGAGAGGAGAGGAAGAGTCAGCCCAGTGTTCTGTCTCTTAAACCGACAGTGAGAGGATTACTGGGCTGCAGATGCTCAGTGTGAGTTTACACACAAACTGTGTTAATCTGTGGCACAGAGTCAAACAGCATAACGCACACTCATACACTCGCATAACATATGCAGTTTGTGTGTATGCGCGTGTGTATAGATGAACAAAAACACACACTCACAACAAGGCTGCACATCATGACACTGCAAAGAATAAATCTGATTCTGTCGAAATGTTCCAATTCTGTGACAGAGAGAACAACATGTCACCATTTCATAGCGTCTGTCTTCATCCACTCATCACGCAGCACTCATGTCTCTCATGTTTAGAAAAGATGAAATCCACAAAACATTTTGATGCTTACAAGCATCTGCAACAACTGCAAATGATCCATGTCAGCCTGTGAAATTATAAATAGCATGGTTTAGATTGCATTTAGTGAACAGTCTAAACTCATATCTCCAGTTTTCGAGATTTGTAACAAATTACATTTCTTGAATGAAACCATAAAATTCCCCCATCAAACATTTTCAGATAAATAGAGATACAAATAGAGTGCTAATACTCTTCTGAAGTCCTGGCTGGGTTAAGCAACTTAAGGTCTGTGGCAAAAAGCAGGATATCCATGTCATGGTTGTCATATTTAACAATTAAATGAAAGTTAGTGTCCCATAATCACATTAAATAGACATAACAATATTGATTTTAGAGCTCTGACTTTGATAATGACTTAGTGAAATAAAATGAATGCTGGGCTCAGTGGAGGGATGTTTAGATCAGAGGTTTCCAACCTCTTCTGGTCCATAGACCTCCCTCCTTCCACTCTCAGAGAAGGATGGTGATGGAGTTGCAATCTTTTATTTCGATGGATTTCATTACCCTCAAGCAAGTAATTAGAAAAATAAATTAAGAATGATAATGTTAGAAACAATGAATTATTTTAACTCATTTTCTTGCATTAAAATGACATTGCTGCAATACCTTAAGCGACCACCGGGTGAAAACATCTGTATTAGACTTTTATTGGAGGCGTTTTGTAGATGTGTAATGTAATGTTTATGGGTCTGTGCCTTTGGCCACATTGCGCACTGTTTGCGGTTCTTTTGGCCCATCTATACATTTATCTTGTCTTTCCAGTCCTTTTATCTGTGTGTCCCTCTTTGTCTTAATTTTACTTCCTTCATCCCTTTCAAATGTTCCTCCTCTATTTCTCCCTCTGCCCCCATATAACGCTTTCCCTCTAATCTGAAATGTGAGGGATTAAACAAGCATC
>OMNV01002725.1:1445-24969 GCA_900303265.1 Brotula barbata
ATCGATGCGGCAGACATGACATCCAAAGGAATTGGTTTGCCAACTCTGAGAAGTGATTAACATTTAATTAAAATCAGGCCGACTTTTATATGTGAAGCCAACCGGGCGAGTTTGTTTGAGAGATGTCAAATGAGGATGAATCGCATCATGTGACCACATATGAGAAAAAAGGGTGATCTCTCTCTCTCTCTCTCTCCATCTCTGTTTTGCAGAGGAGAAAGTATGCAGACAGCTATTAGCACATTAACACACACACACACACACACACATAGAACAAGCAGACCGACTGTGGTACAAAGAGAGAGAGAGAGGGAGAGAGAGAGAGAGAGATGATAATCTAATAAGTTTCTGTAACCGCTGTGGACAGATTTAGCCTGGACGACACACAGGCGATTGATTCACAGCTTCAGTCTCCCACCACTGCATTCTAAAGTGAAACACAGAAAGAGAGGCGAGTAAACACGGCAGAAAGAGATGAACAAGAGAGAGGTGGAGAGATGGAAGAGAGAGAGAGAGGGTAAGAGGTGTGTGTTGTGCTGCTGCTGCTGCTGGTGGTGGTGCTATGGTGGCCGTAGTTTAAAAGCAGTAATAGCTCAGGAATGAATGGGATTTGGTTATATCAGTTACTCAGAGTGCCAAGCCTGGGAATGCCAGCATTTCACATACACACACACACACACACAAACACACACATGCATTGCAAACGTGTCTAGACTGTGTGCTATGAGTTACAGAGAGAATTATGTAAATTATCATCTATATATATTCTTAATTGCTGTGAAGTTGAACATCGTTCCACACGTAAAAAATGCAGAAAATGACATCATCACTTTTATAAACACACACACACACACACACACACGGCTTCTCACTCGAGGGACAATCCCCTTTGTCAACCATCCATCAAGCAGAGGTCACACGTCGTGTACAGCCATGATGAGGGGTCATTTCTCACTACTGTCTGTGCAGCAAAACCCCTCGTCCCGCTTTGATCTCGTGGGTGAAAGGTCACGTGTCATCGCTGTCTACGTATGTGTGTTGCTGCAACACCTGGGCCTAACATTGGAGTCACATGCCACTTGTCAGAGTATCAGGTAGAAGACAGATAGCGGGAAAGGCAGACAAGAAGTTTGTCCCTTGACTCATATTAGGAATATGACTCCAAACCATACGTGTGCCCAGGACATGACAGGGAGATAACTCAGTGAAGATGGTTCAGATGGCGACATGGATCATAACCACAAAAGGAATGCCATAAAATTTACAGTAAACAAGCTAAATATAGCGAGAAATGTTGGAATCAACAGAGATTTACATTTTACATTAACACTGGTACAGCAGCTCTACAGTGGAAATCTGACTTTGATTACGCACACGTGTATTCAGACACAGAGAGTGTGTGTAGCAAAGTGGGCAGCCGAGAACAGAAATGATAAAAAAAAACTGATCTGTGCAACACCTTGAACAGGATGAAGAGCCAAACCAAAGGCATGGAAGCTCAGCAAAAGCCCTAGGGGGGAAAGGAGGGGGAGCACAGGGAGGAGGTGAAGGCGGGGAAGGAGGAGGCGTGGACGCGCTGCGTGTCGCGGCACGCCGTCTCGCTCACCGAGGGTGAAGGAAAGATCAGAGCCTGGGTGGAAGAGGACGATTCTGCATCAATCATTTCTAATCGTTTAAACTACGACCTGCTAGCGTGGCTGGATGATATAACATAACATGACCCCGCCCATAGCGCGTTCTCCAGGCCGAGCGAGCGAGCGTGAATCGGGTGGATTGTTCCCAAATATCAAAGCAAAAAAAAGGAAGAGTTGGGTAACCAGTCTGAGCATTGAACGGCACATGACATGGCGACACGTAACAGGACTGATCGGGGCTCTGATTGTAGCAACGCTTTGCCCTGGAGAGCCAGACGAAGGAAAAAGAGCTAGACGCACGGAGAGAGAGACAGGTTATCACACAGACAGTCTTCACTCTGAGTCCAAACAGGCTAATTCAACTCTTCACCGTGTCACGTGTAACACACTGTCCCCCCTTGTGTGAATCATTTTCCCAATGAATAGTCGTGCTGTTGCTATGCACCAAACTGGGTAAAAGTCGCTTCCTGGGGCTTATATCAACTTCTACGAAGACAAATTTGCCAAACATCATGACTGCATTCAGGAACAGTCATAATAAAGCCTTCCGTCACTAATTAGCAGGATTAGTGACATCCGAGGCGTAGAAGTCACACACCTTGATGATGGTGGGCCTGTGTTACAGCTCTGCAAACAGTCAACATTCCATTATGTGCCGTGTTTGCAGGTCGCTCCGTGGAACTCTGAAGTGCGTCCGGGGCCGTTTTTATTTGGAGTAAATACGTGATCTGACCGCACGGGGGGAAGACGCGAGAGGAAGGACGGGGCCGTGTAACTGTGGCGTAGCTCTCTGATTCTGTGACATTTCAAAATCTAGATCTCCAAAAAAGAGGAACAGAGCGATAAGCTGCTAGATTCAAGTGAGGGGAGCTTGCTGAAATTTGACAACGGCAGATAAGAGCTCTTACAATAGCTCCCACTTTCTCACACACACAAACAGACAAAGAGAGCGAGAGAGCGAGGACAGACAGAAATGTGTTGTGGCTAGCGGAGTGTGTTTAAAGTAACTATATTGGGAGCCTATCAGGGTGTTTTTGTGTTTCTCTACAGGCCCAAAAAAAAAGCAGAATCGCTATTAAATAAGTCGAAATTGTGTTTCTTTTGTAAATACGGACGCTATAAAGATAAAAGAATGTTTGTGATATCACCAAAGAGGCGGTATCGTCTTCATCGCTCTCACTCTAAACCAGTTTCCCTGTAATACATCAGCAGCTGCTCAGGCATAACAGCCGAGTTGGACTGGACACTGTGAGCCAAAAGGGCAGACACTGATCTAACCTGAAACCCAAATTAAAAAGACCGTGACGTATCCGCGCAATAAAACCAAACACTAGGAGAGAAGATGAGACACCAGTAAAGCCAGAGAGATTCAACAGAGAGACAAAACAATCCCAAAGCCTCGGCTCTTTATGTCCGTTATGTTGCTGTTAGCTCAACAAGCACCTCAGGCCTTCCTATCCCCAGAGCCCGGGGGGTCAAAAGGTCATGGCATGAGTGGTAATGGTTACCTAACACTTGACATCAGGGCGAGCCGCAAAAAGGGGGAGAGGAGGGGGGGGGGGGGTTGTAGTGTTTTTTTTATGTTTCGGGGCACGAATGTGTGCTTACACGTACGTGTTTGTGTGTGTGTGTGTGTGTACAAGTAGCCACTACATCTAATGAAGAGGTCCAGCTCCCTCTGGGACCAGCATAAGGTCACTGTTGTCATGGATACCATAAGCGCTGTCAGCTGTTATTGACAGACCGGAGTGCTGAGGCAGTGAATGAGGGCTGGAAGGCCTGAAACAACTATGGTCAGTCCCTGCCTCTTCAGATGCTTTATGGGTCTTCCGCAAGGGCCATAACGCGGACACTTGGAGGAGGACGGTCTGTCTTTTGTCCGAGACAAAGACAAGGCACATGTCCTTTGGCTGAGGGACCATAAGAAACAAATGGGGAGACAGCTGCTGAGAGAGTGACGATGCGGTCCGAATGCCGGCGATCACGTCAGTATCAAGAGAGATCGAAGCAAACGGCGATCAAAGATATTCACAAAGTCACAACGTCCGTTTGCAGCACTTATTTTCCACCGACATACCGATCTGCAGCTCCGACTTAAATTAACATGATTGGATGGACGGGACTGGGAATCCGGCCTGGTCCGTTTCAGCTCATTTGTATTCCTGTAGTATGTGTGAAACAGTACACTTGCATTCCTTGGCTTAGAGAGACTGTAGATAATATGACAGGGAAAGAAAGAGAGGATCGAGCCGTGTTGGGCGGTTTGCCCATTTCAGAGCTTAATGTGCTCCAGGAGATCAACAAAAAGAGACGGAGGGAGAGTAAATGAGAGCAAAGAAAGAGAGGAAAAAAAAGGAGAGGTTGAGCAAGAGGCTCAGTGTGTGACAGGCTGGTTATTCTGTCAGGGTATTGGATTCATCCTGCCTGTCCAACTAACTGATTAAAGCCACAGTATTTCCTTGTAACGGGCGTGCCGCGTACGTTTTGATGTGAGCGCGTTTGCGTCGGTCTAATCTTTAACTTTCGAGAACAACGTCCGCTTCCGTGGTGGAGACGGAGCATCTAGAAACAAAGTCTTCCTGCAAGACCCTCAAGTATAAACAAAGTCAACCTCCCAGTGTAGAATAATCACGGTTAAACACAAATAAACTCTACGTGTGAAACTTCTGGCTGACTGATTTTGCACATATTCCAGACTTGTTGCAAGATGTTCACTCACCTGCCTACTGCATACCTAAACAACTGCACTTCAAAGACTTCAATCCATACGTGCACTGCGGGTGGGTGTGTGTGTGTGTGTGTGTGTAGGCTTCACACTTATACATGCTTACATAAGTAGCCATGTGAGATTTCCTACTCGACGCTGAATGAAACCCTCATATCTGTGACAACAAAGACGTTTGGTTATGTGGGTACCCTGCTAATGGCACCTTTTATGATCCCAACCAACCACTTACACACAATGCATTTATCACCCCAGTGGCACAAAAGCAGCATAACCGGATCCTGGATAGAGCCTGCAGCAAACACTCGCTGAACATACAGTCAACATTACCGTCGAAACCTGCCCTCTGTCACTTATCAACCTAAAGTTCTCTGTTGACTGTGTCTTGAGATGATACAACAGATGCGATGACTCAAATTTCCGCCTTACACGCATTTAAGACCCCATCGGCGTGTACTGACACATGTTACAGACGTTAAAAGAGGGTATTTCTTCCCAGAAAGATCAATGCGTTGAGTAAATATTTGAGGAGTTCATTTGTCGTACCTGAGACAGAGATGGTCATGGGTGCTTCCAGGGGCCTGTCATTGTCCAGATCCCTGCTCAGCTTCAGGTCCCCGGTGTCCTCGTTCAAAAGCAGCAGGTTGAGCTCATTCCCAGACTCGAACTTGTAGTGTAGCTTATCCGAAACGTCAGGGTCGTGAGCTGGTACCCTCCCTATTATTCCTGATGGAAAACTGTTAGACTTGTTCGTGATGTAGTTATTGAAAATAATCTCAAAGTCCTGCAACACCGGCCTATTGTCATTCATGTCTATGAGGCGGATGTGCACAGTGGCCCGGCTCACCAGCGGTGCTGACGTGGCCTGGACCACGATGACATACTCTGTTTTAGTTTCATAATCCAAGTCGGTGAGTGCAGTGAGGTCCCCGTTGAAAATGTCCAGCTGGAAAACTTCTGGAACGTTCCCTTCAACGATCTGGTACATGATCTGGGCGTTGGTTCCGTCGTCTGGGTCGGTGGCAGTGATCCGGGCCACGATGGACCCCACCTGGCTGTTCTCCTTCACATCAATGAACAGATTGTCCTTCTCAAACACTGGGGCGTTGTCATTTATGTCCTGGACTACCACGTGAATGGAAACGGCAGCTTTCAGAGGAGGGACCCCCCTATCCACAGCGAACGCTTTTAGATTGTAAACAGGGACATTCTCCCGGTCCAGTTTACGAGCCGTTCTGATGATCCCAGAGTAGGGTTCGATGAAGAAATCTCCCTCTCCATCGTCGCCACCCTGAAATGTATAACTCAACCTGCCGTTGGAGCCTGAGTCTCTGTCCGAAGCAGAGATCTGAAGAACGCTGGTGTAGACAGGTGCATCCTCAAATACAGACCCCTGGTACATATCCCTGAGGAACTGGGGGGCATTGTCATTGGCGTCAAGGATGATAATCTCCACATAGGTAGTGTCAGACTTCTGAGGAATGCCATTGTCCTTGGCGATGATTGCTAACGTGTATGACGCCTGGTCTTCATAGTCAATCTCCATTTGTGTTGTGACGGCCCCAGAATCGGGGTCAATTTTGAACTGGGGTACATTGTCTTCCATTACGTACGTGATGCGAGCATTTTCCCCGGTGTCTTCGTCGGTGGCACTGATCACCACCACAGTGGAACCCACCGGCTGGTCCTCGCTGAGTAAGACTTGGTAATTAGCACTTTGAAACACGGGGCGATGCGTGTTGGCATCCGTCACATTGATGAAGACCTGAGCAGTGTCGTAGCGGGTTCCATCGGTGGCAGTGACCGTCAGGACGTACTGGCGTTCCTGTTTGTAGTCAAGGGGGAGGGCTAAGGTGATGAGACCACCACCACTTTGGCTAGTGATGGCAAAGCGGTTCCGGGTGTTGCCGCTGGAGATCTGATAGGTCACCACGCTGTTGACGTCCCGATCGACCGCCGTCACCGTCAGCACGCTGGTCCCCACCACAGCATCTTCGTTGATCTTGAACATGTAGGTTTTTTCTGTAAACGTGGGCACGTTGTCGTTCACATCGAGCACTGTGATGCTGACGCTGGCTGAGGATGACATCACGGGTATCCCATGATCCCTGGCTTCTACACCAAATGTGTAGAGCTCTGTGGTCTCCCTGTCCAGCTCCTCGTTCACAGTGACCCAGCCCGTGCTGTTGTTGATAACGAATGGGAAACCGGGGACGGTGTCAGTCAGCCGATATGCCAAACGGGCGTTTTCTCCTGAATCGCCGTCTATAGCTTGGATGTGGATCACAGAGTAGCCGATGGCCACGTTTTCCAACACAAAAGCCTTGAACGGAGTGCTGACGAACATGGGGGCATTGTCGTTTACGTCCACCACCTGAACCACCACCATTCCTGTGCCGTTGATCAGGGGAGGCCTGCCGCCGTCCTGGGCCTTAATACGCAAATTATACTCCCGAATTATCTCATAGTCCAGAGGATTGATGATATCGATGACGCCGGTGGGGGAATGAATGTAGAACTGTCCTTTAATATTACCACTGATGATGCTGTAATGGACTTTGGCATTGTTGCCCTCGTCTTTGTCTGTAGCCTCCACCTGGATAATTTTGCTGTTGACCGCCACATTTTCTGGGATCTGCACAACATACCTCTTCTCACTGAATTGTGGGTAGTTGTCATTCTCATCCTCCACAGAGATGTTGACGGTGGCTGTGGCACTGCGAGGGCCTGGGTCCTTACCCTGGTCGTTGGCCTCCACGATCAGCTGGTACTGGGTCCTGGTCTCCCTGTCGGGCCGCTCTCTGATTCTAACCAGTCCGTTCCCGGGGTCGATTTCAAACCCGGCATTATCCCCATCGGCGTTCACAATTTTATAAATCATGTTGGCGTTTGAGGGAGCATCTCCGTCCGTGGCCCGGATCGTCATCACTTCAAAGCCAACTTCCACGTTCTCCCGGATGCTCACCCGGTACTCCCTCTGCTCGAACACCGGGCTGTGATCGTTGGTGTCACTCACGGTGACGGTGAGATAAGCATTGGAAGATCGCTTGGGGTTTCCATTATCAGTCACTGTGACTTTGAACACGTGAGTGTCCTTCACCTCTCTGTCTAGTGCCTGCACAGTCGAGATGCTGCCCGTCTGGGAGTCTATGACAAAAAGGTCATTGGACCTTCTGTCAAAAAAGGCTTCCATGCCATACTCCAGCCTCCCTGCCTCTCCATCATCCGCATCTGTAGCTTTTAGGGTGATCACACGTGTCCCTGCTGGCTCATTCTCGGGCACAGACACCTGATAGTTGGGGAGCTGGAACTGGGGAGGTGTGTTGGTGTGTCGTTTCCGTCTGCTCATCAGTTTGCCATACTTTCTAGGGAGGGCTGGCACTCGGGTGAGCCTCAAACTCAGCTCTACACACACCGGGTGTTTTGGAGAGCTGCGCAACGTGCAGTGCAAATTCACGTCAGGCTGACAGAAGTCATTGGCTAACATCAAGTCCCCGTGCCTGAACGCTGCGCTCAAGTCTTTACCTTCGCACAAAGTGTCCAAAAAGGCAACACCGCGCGTAAAAGCGGGCAAAAGTTCTGTTACGTTCAACAGTAATTTCCCCGCAGGTGAGCAGGAAGTTGTGTCCAGGTTTAAAAGGTGGTTTATGAGAATGTCGGGCTTACCTGGCGTTTTCTTTCTCTTGTATTTGATAAAACAGTCCTGTCCGTGGACAAACACATTAAAATGTGTCAGAACAACGTCTGCAGATGTCAAGGAACCGGTTCTGAAATAAACAGACGCCGGGTTCCTCAGTGTGTGCGCGCACTGAACTTTCTGGGACAGACGGAGCAGCCCGGTCTGTCTCTCAACGTGGAAAAAGTTATGAATGAATTTCGGGGATAAAGTCCTGTCAAGTTTATAAGTCCACCCAGGGCCGAGAGAAAGGTTTGACAAAAGGGTACCGGGCTGTAAACTTTCCGAAAGGTGTATCTCCAAACATCCCACCAGCGGCACGCTGAACAGGACACAAACCCAAATCCAACACATCGGCGGCTCCATGGCTTTAAACCTGCCAAATCCCAGTCAACTTCACCGAAACTCCTCTCCAAAAGCATTAACTCTCCCTCTCCCAACGCCCGGCCTTTCTTTTATCCCTCATTGTGAAGTTTTAACGTGGAAAAAGTCGCTTGGTATCCATAGTATCGGCGTATCCACGGCGCGCAGCGGCTGCGTTCACCCACAGTGAGTTTAAAATGAGTACAAAATGGCTCCGTGGCTCTCCACCTCCACCTCCTCCTACTCCTGTCCTCCTCAGAGGCTGATTACCATAAACCTGCTGTGTCCCCCCTCAGGGACGCTTTCAGAGGGGGGGCCTTTTTTCTCATGGAGATTTGGGAAGTGGCCCTGACTGGGTGACGAATGCGCGCAAGTGCTTTGTTATTCCAATGGGGTGAGAGTTTGGTGAAATTCCTGCTGCGTGTTTGAGTGTCGCTCCCTCTTCAAGGTTTCTATTTAGCAGCACATGTAAACAATAATGCAACCGAATCGGGTTGTTACACCCTTTACTGCTATCATTTCATAAATGTATGTCACAGTTCAAGTACAGTAAAAACCGAGATCTCGTCTGCGTCATTATTCAATTATTCGGATTCATGCAAGTAATTATCAGTTAATTGATTTCCGATCGTGCGCTGAGCGCTGTGCCATGTTTGTATGTAAGTTACCATAGTAACTACAACAGCATGTTACGCCTCCAAATACAAAGTTTTGCTTGGTTTAGTTTACCAATTTGGGACGTCTAGATTTTGTTGGTGGATATTTCTGTTTCTCTCTCTCATCATTTTACAGTCACATTTCACAAAAAAGCAGAAAGGTAAATGTTCGTAAACACCGCCAGTTGATGTGATGACGTCTGATTTGGAGGCACAATTATGCCTAGAATATTATTGGTCCCCAATTAAAGCGTCCCCACAGAGGTTTCACTTGTATCAGTGCGCCCCCTTGTGGTCTTACGTTAAAACAAACGTACACCTGCTGTGCGGTTTCTTCCATTCAATGGAGACGATATTACCAGCAAGTAGTATTCTGTGACGTACAATGTATAAGATTACAAAAGCCAATAAAAAAACAAAAAACGTGACTTGTAAGGTTTATTCACTCGACTTAAAATTTCCACATGTCCAACAGTTTGTTGGTTATGACCATCCGATGGGAAGACGAAAGGCACATTTGTTTTAAAATGATTATTAAAATTCATTTGCCGCAACGAGATGCGCTGTCATTTCAAAGTACACGAAGAATCGATAACAACGTTTATGTATTTGGTTTAAATTATGGATCAAATGTGAATGACACACATAACTAAGAGTTGTCATAACTTGTCCGTTGTAGTATGATGATGTAGTGTGGTGTAAACAGTATTAAACAGGGAAAGTCATCACAACAAATGAATTCAGTTTATACAGACTGCTCTACTGCTTCTAACCTCAAATAGGAAAAAGGTCAAACATTCTGATTATAGTGACTATTTTTCACAAGAACAAAGGAAGAATTAGAAGTTTCCATATAAAATTTTTTCTTAAATAACCAAACCCAGTTTGGCAAAGAGAACCTGTACAATGAACTCTGCTCTGTCTTTCACCCAGAAAGTAGACTTGACATAGGACTCTGGTCCCTTTTTGCCCTCCTGGCATTGATGAGAGCTCAGACTTCTTGTTATTCACATCATAGAAGATTGATGCTGCATTTGTATGGTAAGACTAAGGTTTCCTCTGTAATAAGGAACAAATCAAATCAGACCACGTTCAACCACAGACCATCTTCGCTTTTGGCTCATTTTGGGGGCGGACGGGGTCAGACTCATGTCCAGAGACAATGCTGAGGTCTGAGACCACTTGAAGTACTTTAAGCGAACTAAGTGAGAAAAACCCAAAGCAAAAATTCTGCACCAGAAGAAGGCAGGAGTACGAACGTGATAAAAAAAACAACAATTTTTCAATGGTCTCAAACGTTCATGAACAAGGAGCAACCGTCTTGATCCACCAGCGAAGGGTGAATGACAGGATTACACCTGTAAGTGACAGTGTAGGTGTCAGATGGATGACCCAAAAATGCATGAGAGTAAGTCCCTCGATTTCCGTTTTGCCTCCATTCCAATAAGTCTCATTCTTCCAGATTTCTTCCATCACGCTTGTTTGGAGACACCACATACAACATAAAAGACTGAGGATTGTGCCCGACAGTCCTAAGTGAAAGCTCACATTGTGATTGCTGTCCACAGATCCATGGGAAAACTCTACTGTACTCCACTCCAAAACACACATGGACTTTTTTTAAATTCCCCCAACAGGTAGCATATTTTATGGTAGACCGATCATTTGATTATCCAACGGCAGACTCACCACTAACCAAAAATAACCACTACAAAACCATCGCTGCTATTGAGAATTTCAAGTTACAGTCCACAGTGTGTAACCACCTTCCACCACGGCCAAGCTGTGAAATCTCAGCAGGCTGGTTCAGGCGTCTGCTGCTCATTGGGCTGCAGGGTCCCAGCCAACCTCTCTCTGCCGCGCTGGAGTGTGTATTCACTGGGCCCCAAGCGGATGATCTTCCCACTGCCCAGACACTCGTCCCCCTTGTAGAGCACAGCAAACTGGAGAAACAAAATAGTAAATTAGGAAAAAAATGTCAGTTGCTATATGCGTTAGCATTGTGGCGTTGTACAGTAACTGCTGAAACATTGTACTGCTATGCAACGTGTTGCTGTTACCTGTCCAGGTGTGAGAGCTCTGACTGGCTGGGAGAGTGAGATCCACACAGAGCCGTCCATGTTCAGGGTCACAGTGCAGGGAGCTGGAAAGCACACAATAGCCACTACATCAACCTCTAAGTCTCTGTTTTCACCTTCATTCAACTTCTGTTTTGTCAACATATGAGTATCTGGGCTTTGGTACTTCCATAACTACAAAAATAAAATACAAACTGCCTTCATAATTCAGTCACGCACCTTCAGGTTCACGACAAAGATGACTGAAGAGCAATGAACTATATGCAGACGTAATTTATTTGTAACAGTAACCTGTTTTTAATAACTTGTGCAGTCTTACATGTCTACATTCCATTTACTATAAGGTAGAATGGCACTCACTGAGTGGCATTTGGTGCATAAAACGGAAATGACATTCCATCATCTGGGTCCTGACAAGTTCAGGAGGCGGGTCGACCGTTAACCAATGGAAGCGGTCCGTCTGCATCGTGTCACGGAAAAGAGAAGGGTGTGTGGTGGTTGGAGCCTGAGCCACGAGAGAGCCATGAAATAAGCAAATAACAGCAAAGATGGCTCAGTTATTTCATATTTATCACTTAGTTATGAGGAGTCGGTGATACACATTGGGGCAAAGTGATGGAAATCTCATGAGTCTTCTGATAAAACTTTGACGATCTTAAACAAACTCTCTACCTACCATCGTAAGGAGACAAAAGAAAGGAATAAAGACGTTTTCCTCACCACGAACACATCACCAGTAGTGATGTCTTTGTCCACCACAAACCAAGCGTCTTTCTGTCCTCCGATCCTCGCCCTCTGGCCCAGTGTCATAGTAAACCAGCCTGGATGGTTACAGACAACACTATTCAGCTATTCAGCTGTTCAAATGTTCTTTTATTGTGAAAAGTGTTATCATATAACAATAGTTACATCTTCATTTAGCCAAAAAAAACTTACCTTTGTGTGTGCCCATGACTGTCCCATCCTCGATGGACACAAAGTTGCCTGGCCTTGGTTCAAGATACTGAAAGCAGAGAAGAAAAAAAAAACGTAAGTACTTTATCTGTAACTGCTAGGTATTCCAATTCCAAGTTTTTAAAAAAAGGTCAAATAAAATCCCTGAACAAAACAAAGCCATCTACACCTTGAATTAGTATTGGACGCACAGCTTCATCGTGTTCCTTGTGACTACCCAACAAAAAATTACTTTTCTTTGTGTTACACTATTATATGCAAATGTTTTTCTATAACAACATCTGATGTTATTCTTGCATTATACATTCACTGCCCAAGTTTTATTGCTCACCTCCAAAATGAATTTCTCAAAGTTTCTCTCACCAATGAAGCAAATGCCCATGCTCTAGAAAAACAGAAACACTCTTAGCTTTGTTACAATCTGCAGCTTTATGACAAATACCACCTGTTTTCATTTTACAATATTTCCATCAATTTGATTGGCATCATTTTTAGATTTGTCTGTGCTTCTTGCATACCTCTTTTTTCTTCAGCACATGGTGAAACCCTGCTTCTGCGGCAATCTTTTTGACAAAGTCTTTGGTGAGTCCAGCAAGTGGGAAGATAGTTTGGCGCAGTGCCTCCTGGGAGATCTGACTGAGGAAAAAGGTTTGGTCTTTGAGGAGATCTGCTCCTTTGAATAATCTCACCGCTGGCAGACAGAAGATTGGAAAAAGAAACAAAGGGTCTGGACTTTAGGTGTGTGCTGAGGAACAATTTAACCACCAGATAAAAGGAAAGTACTGTAAGTATACTACTCACAAATATCATATATGTGAGACGTAAAAGTTATGGTCACATGGTTAAACCTGTGCTAGAGATGACAGTTTTCTAAAGATTGTTTTTTGGACATTTTTGTTTTATTATGAAACAATAAATTGTTTGGATGGAAAAGGAGTAAGATGGTCTATAGCGTAAACTTATGTCCAAGTATGACTATGTGACTCATTCACTCACATATATCTACATGTATGTGTGTGTGTGTGTGTGTGTGTTTATAGGCTAAAAAGAAATTGAGGAAGGAGTGACACTCACGATTTCTGATCTCAAACCGATCTCTGAACAGCCTGGTGTTTGGAGCAGAAAATTTCTGTCGGAAAACATCTTCGTCTTCCTGTGACGTCCTTGCATAGTGGCCTGTTGCCATGGCATCAGCACCTACAACACCACCACCCACAGAGCATAAACGTTCAACATACATTCACGTTTGACTGTGTGAATGTTCAGGTCGGTGTATTGGTATGATCGTGACATACCCAGCTCAGTGATGGCATACTGATGGAAATGGCAGAATTTGATGTGCTTGTTGCACATTATGTCTGGGTTTGGTGTCCTGCCCTTCTCATATTCCTTCAAAAGATTACTGCAAATGGCACAAGAGAAATGTCACTTTTATAGAAAAGCTTATAAAAAGTCAAAATCATATTCTGTCATTTGTCAACAGCAGACGCACCTGAACACTTCATGCCAGTATTCTTTGACGTAGGACACCTCATGGAAGGGGATGTCCAGGGCCTGACACACTCTGTAGGCGTCTTCACAGTCTTTCTCTGTCGCACACACACCGCTTTCATCCAGGGAGTCCCAGTTTTTCATGAACACTCCACTTACAATATAACCTGACAAGAACAAAATTACAGCATGGTATTCACACCTTCAGTTTTCTTCAGGGAATTTTACAATCCTCCACATTGCACTCAAGAGTAAAATAAGAGACAAATAAAAGGTGCATTTAACCACTTAAAATCAGTCTATTTTAAAACTGAACTTTTCTGAGCTAAGAAGAATAGAGGGTTTGTTCATTTTTGGGTAATAACACTTAATACATCACATTCATGACTACATCTTTGGAGTCAAAGCACTTGATCTCCCCTACAAAGAGGTGCACATGACTGATTTGTTTGCTGGTAAAAACTCAGAATGCTTCCTGAAGCTTCTTATAGTTATAAAACCCTTACAGACTCCAAACGCATCATTCCGAGGTTTCATATTGTAATAAAACTCTTAACAGAAAGGATATGGAACATAATGTTCCCACATTATAAAACTAACAAAGGGACGCTGCAGGGAATGTTTCTATTTGTTTAAAAAGTAAAGAGTCTCTGCGGAATGTCGCCTTAAGGTTCCAAATTGGTTCTGATAAAAAAAACCCCAAAATGTTCCCTGGACGTTGCTACTTGGTTCTATACTTGGTTTCTTTCTTTCTTTCTTTTTAAAAAAATCTAGCTTATGGATTTGGTTTTCCATGAACGTTTGGTGTTAAGAGTGCACGTACAGCTAACAAAACGTTACCGGTATTTAGTTTTAAAATAAAACTCTAAACTTTGACCGTGATCTTTGAGACATTTGGGTTTTCTCACCTCTTCTCTTCAACAATAACGCCGCCACGGAGCTGTCAACGCCGCCGGACATCGCACACACAACATGTCTGATAAAACTCATGCTTTCAAACATCAGCAGCTTAAATCAATTCTCTTTCTGTGACGTAACTATGGAACTTTGGGTAATTCTCTCCGTTGCCCCTCACAGGTGAATCCATATTTTGGGTCCATTTCGATAAAACATCCGGCTAGAAACATCTTCTCAAACCGGAACTGTTCACGCGTTCGTGTTGCGTCACGGAGCTCATCTGTTAAATTTAAGTGGCAAATTCAGAGACACAATAACCTGAGCGGTAAGTGACATACATGTTATTTAGCTTGTTTCTAACAAAAACTTTGATTAAGATTCTTTAATTGACTACAAAATACAATGATTTGTGCTGGTTATTATTGTAATTACGTTACATCAAATATATTTTACAAAACGTCATCATACAATACACAAAATGCAATCATATAAATAAATAATATTTCTTCTTTCCTCTTATTTGTGGCTTTGATTTTGGAGGGCTAGAGTCCGACACCTTCTTTTATAACGGTCCCGTACTAGAACCTCTGTATTTCCGGGAATTTATTTTGAAAGAACAGTCATGCTTCCTGTTTGGGTTAGTGTGCAGCAGCTTTGGTGCAGCTGCATGGGGATGTTACCGCGTTATTACCGTTAAATCTGCACTTTGTGAATGTGTCCTGTCTTCCCAGTTGTCCGTAAATGACAAGAAGTAAGTTTAAGTGTTTTTTTTTCCTTTTCAAATCACCGTTAGATGTCACTCAGTGTTAGTGGTTGATTGCTTTTAGCAGTTTAAGCTACTGGGGTTAGCTCTGAGGGACTGTAATTGACCTGTATGTCTGTGTTTATTGCATTGTGAGTGATTTAGTTAATAACATGTTTTCCATCAATAATTTATAAAGAAGGTGTAACAGTATGTATATTTCAGCTATTAAATCGGCTTCAACAAAAATAAATAAACTCTTAAGAAGATGTTAAGCAAAATCTTGTTTTTATGTGCTGTCGTTTTGTTCTCTCTTTATATCACTTGTGTAATTCTTTGGTAAACCGCTAACTTAAATGTGTATTTTCTTGAGTCATTAAGACAATTACGACTGATAATGACTTTAGAGGAAGAGGCCTGAAAGGAACCTCCTGTTAATATTTAAAGCCTTATAACCCTTTTAACTCTGAGGTTACCCCCAGTGGACACATCTTCTTAAGTCTTAAAAGATATCAAATATAGCAGGGTGCATAATGGGGAAATATGCGTATAATAATACCGAGCACATCTTTCACAAATCTAATATACCAGTAACTAAAATGGATTTAAAAAAATCAAGTCTGGGTTGGGCCAGATTGGTCTTTGCCTGTTCATTTGAGGCCCTCGGCCACTGACAGCCCACCTTTGAGAACCAGCCACAGCGTTGCATCACAAAGTAATAGTTTCATTGGGTCCAACGGTCAAGAAGCTAAACTATGACTCTGTTGTTGAATTCTGTGTTCATTTTTCCATCATAAACGCAGATGTCTGAGGTGTCCTCCAACGCCATCACCCTCGATCTATTGAGGGAAGCCAGGGAGACAGTGAGGAGCAGCCCGCTGGGTGTCATCAACACTCCCATGATCCCCTGGTGCCAGACCACCCTGCCTCTTAGCGCCAACTGCAACATCCACATTAAACTGGAGAACATGCAGAGAACCGGTCTGTGGAAACCAGATTAGTTGACATTTAATCTCATGTCATGATACTGTACAGTCCAGAGTATATCCATAGGATTCATTTGACTGACAGGTTCTTTCAAGATCAGAGGTGTGGCCAATCAGTTCGCCAGGAGACCAAAGGGCGGCCACTTTGTCACCATGTCCGCAGGGAACTATGGGAAGTCTTTTGCCTATGCCTCAAAACACTACGGCTCAAAGGGCAAGGTGGTGATGCCTGAAACTGCCCCACTGTCCAGGTCCATCCTCATACAGGTCAGAGGTCATCTGCTGACAGAAGGCAAATAAGGTCAAGCTTTTGCCTTGGTTGAAGAGTCAGGAAATTATAACTGTTCTTCTATACACACAACAAAAAATATTAGAAAAAAATATTGATGTTTTGGTAATCAGCTGCATGATTGAGATCTGTGCTCCAGATCTATTTAGAATACAGATCCTTTCTGTGAGATCCTGTGGTTCTTAAAATTGAACCTTAAAATTGTTTGTGTTTTCACTGTGCCAGCTATTAAAATTTTTTTTTTTAAAATCATTGCTATTTATGGTTAATGTAAACATTAATATGAAGTATTTTTATGTGAGTTACTTCCTTCTAACAAAGAGGACTTAATTCCTGCAGATGGACTGTACTCGCTAACAATAGAACACATCTTACTGTGTTCATCAGAGTTTTGGAGTCGAGGTCGAGCGAGTTCCAACTTCCTGTTTGATGAATGTGGTGAATCGCTGTGTTCAGGAGGAAGAGATGACCTTCCTGCACTCCTATGATGATGTGGATCTAATAGCTGGACATGCCAGGTAAAGGGCAGGCTAACAATCAATGCAATACCATAATAACTAACTCAGAAATAACTCAAGGCTCATAATTACGAACATCTGAGAATGAACTTCATTCAAATGTAAATGTTATTCAAGCATAGATTTGTTAGCTGTATTTACACAATTGAGGGAAACTTAAGTTTATAGGGAATTATCATGAATCAGAGGGCACTTGCAGCCTCTTCATTATCACGCGACGTTTAATGAAAACCTCAGCTCATCTAATGATTTGTATGTAAAAATCGCCAAGTAATTTTCCATCTAATTTAAATTCCTTAAACTGTCAAAGCACAACTCACCTGTAAACTTCTTTGCATCATATAAAACATCAAAGCTTTCTTATCCTTGACCAGGTTTTGAGATATATTAAGAGTGTGTGTGTGTGTGTCTAGTCTAGCCATGGAGGTGCTGGAGGTGGTGCCTGAGCCTGATGTGGTGGTTGTGTGTTGTGGTGGAGGGGGGCTGCTGGCCGGCGTAGCTGCTGCCATCAAACTGTCAGGCTGTGATAAGACCAGGATTTACGGCGTGGAACCTGAAGGAGGTGGAGTCATCTACATATCAATGCCATGTATAGTCAGTAGTGAGTATGTTTGGGTTGTGTTACGGTTCAGTTTTCCTCTTTATCATTGCATTTAATCCAGCCTGCACCATGTATAAAAGTTTCCTGGAAAAGAAACCGGTGGGGATGGACACGAAGAGCATCGCCTCAGGCCTCGCACCACCTTTTGCAGGTAAAGTGGAATTTTTCACTTCCATATTAAGAATTAGTAGATAGCGCCTCCATCAATCCTGAATAAGCCGAAGTGAGTCATGTTCCAATAAATTATTCAGTTAATAGATGTAAAACTGGGCCAAGTTACAGCTGTTGATAGTCTGTTGTGGAGTCTCCAAATTGTCAAATTCTCAGGAAGTCAAGCTGATTAGCTGACATTTGTCTCTCTTTGTTTGTGTCCAGGTGCACTGCCCTATGAGCTTTGCCAGCGTTTCGTGGAAGGAATCGTCCTGGTGAGCGATGAGGAGATCAAGACGGCCGTGTCCACCCTGTACAAGTCCGGACTTGTGGTGGAAGCATCAGGCTCTGCTGCCTTTGCTGCCATCATTAACGACAAGATCCCTGAGCTGGAGGGGAAGAACGTCGTCTGCATCCTGAGTGGAGGGAACATTGGCAAAGACGAGCTTGTTAACTTCCCTGACTGACTGACAGTAGAATGTAATCAATCCGGAAAGGTCTGGGACATCAAATGACTCCAGGGATGGAATCAAGGGCCTTTCTTTTCCTCTGCTGTATGCATGTCGTTGTTTTCCACCAGTCAAATCTAATATGTAAATGACATGAGGTCTATTTTAGTACATTTCTAATTCCAATAAACCACTGTTTATTTGGTTGGTCTTCTTTGTGGTGATGCAATTGATGTTTTAGCTCTTACACTGAAACTGACTGATGTGATGCACATTTCAGTTTCTAAATAGAATATTATAATATCAATTTTAGATGGAATCATTCATTCCATCACAGTGGATGTGGATCTAAATCAATATTTTTAAACAAAAGCACTTTCATTATTGACCACTGCTGGCACAAACTCCACTTTACATCAGAATTGAAGATAGTGGCAGCGGTGATGAGTAATTGTTCATGACTTTCCGAATGGACTCTTAAGCATCTGTCAATATGAAAAATAATAAGAAAAGACAAGTACATTCAAGGACATACAAAAAAATAAGATAGAATTTATTTCCCCTTATGTGAGAGCAAGAGATTAATGTACAAAGCACACAATAAGCCCATTACCAAACTTTTGGCATGTTGTGGTGACCTACAAACATCTGAAATTCAAAGAAAAATCTGAACAGATTGGTCATTAGTTGACATAGCTACATAACATCTTTGGTGGCCATTCTGCAAACAACCGCATCCAGCAGAGTCCCACATTTCTCCTCCTGAGATGTAACTTTGTATAACTGAAAGAGACAAAAAGGAGTAGGATTTATAACTTTTTTGGAAAAAAAATCATCGAGTAATAAACCACAGTAAAAAGCACAACCTCAGACATCAACAAAAACCAATATTTATGAGCAAACTCTTGAGATTAATATATTTAGTGTAAAATTTTGGCAACAAAGCTTTTCAACAGCCAAACAGCAGCCTGTGTCTCAAGAGTTAGAAGTAACTAAGTTGCCGTCTGTCGTACATATATTCAGGTCCACATGATCTGATATGAATCATTCCGTATGAGAGAAAATCTGAGCACCTTTTTGATCTTAGCAGGGTCTGAGAGTGAGGACAGCTCTTCCAAAGGAACCTGCTGTCCATCCACTTTGGCTGTGAGGTCTGACAGAAGCTGGGATTCGTCTTTGCTGTGAATCACAACCACCAGGACGGAATCGTCGGTATCTGAGATCCCAAACCTTTTAAAGGCCTCTGAGATCTATATTATATCCACGAAATCCATAAAAAAAACACATTATTTCTGTTATGCATTGATTATGTGTGAGTTACAGATGTAAGCTACTATTTTTCAAAGAAAAATACCAGTTGAAAATCCAACTTTTCTTTTAGGAAACAGCATATTAAATACAGAATGTGTACTTGTTATCAATACAACAGACAAAAACAATAAAAGACTGAGAAGCACATATTAACCAGGTGTCTATCAACAGATGAAGTTTTTCGGATAACAAAACTCTCCCATGAATGGACCCTCAATGTCCTGTGACACTATTTTAACTAACTTGTGTAGATCATAAATAGAACTGTGTGGTGCTACGATGACAGTAACTCAGTAACTTAAAATTTAATTTTTTCCTGAGAACACCCTTCAAGTATATGCCAGTAACATTTTCTCAGCTACTTCATGTTAGAATATAGGCGTTTCAGCATTCGATATTCAACTGTTTCTGAGGAAATGATGGACATGTTTGTAACTTACACAGATACAGTGCAGAGGAGCTTTTAGAAGCTTTGCAACATGTTGAGCACAGCGATCCACTGAGATTTATTCAAAGTGGTAAGCGAACATCAAATGCCACAGTGTAAGTAATTTTGTTCACAGGGAAATGTTGTGAAAAGTATTAAAAGCTCGGCTCAAACATCCTTACAATGTGAATAAATGCTCCTACGTGACTAAATGATGTGTGCATTGGGCTACTTACATTATTAGTGGGTGACAGGTTGAAGATGACTTCTGAATGTAAACTTCTAGTTTTCATTTTCCCAGTTTTGTGTAAGTGAACAGCCTTGTTAGCAGCTACTAACACTTGGAAAGGACTCACCAGCTGTAAACGAAGACAGAACCGATGAAACGTTTGCTGTCACTGCTAAAATACATAGTTGAGCAAACAGGACGAATATAATAAGTTGTAAACCACAGATGAAGGGTCAACTTTGCAAAATAATCAAAACAATCTTACCATTGATGGCTTGATCAAGGCTCCACTTATTTTTCCATCCATGGCATTTTGTCTCAATTCTGCGAGATTTTTCACTTCTTTGAAAAGTATCTGAGTCACTCTGTGGTCAGGAAAAAGCTCTAGCTCCCGTGTTACCTGCATGCTATGTGGTATTTTTCCAATATAAGTGACAATACAAAGAAAATGTACATAAAACCAACGCGTTTTACGGTTCCATGTGCGCGTTTATAGACGGGGAACAATAACACTGCGACACTGCTTCCGAGGAAGGTTCCCCCTTGTCGAGAAAGAGCGCCGTGTGAAAAAACAAGAAAGGAACATTTTTCACTTTCACCTTCAAACGAGCCACATACACAATTTTGTTTTTATTATAGCTTATTATGTGGTTTTATATTATTGTCACGCTAATTTGATTGTCGTAGGTTGTTCCTGTATCGACTGTATTCACAGACGGAACACTAACTGTCAAAAATGAAGCTGCTTCCGTTTATCATTTCCGGACGGAATTAATTTGTTTTCCATATTTCTTCTGTAATTAAACATTCTTTTAATACACTGATCGAACCGTTATGCGCTAGGGACAACATTAGAAGCGCTAAGGTTGCCTCGTCATCTTTTATCCGTTACAGCACATCGTCAAACATGGAGAAATTTGAGGGCTACATTTTCACCGCTCTGTGCAGCACAAACTTCTTCATATCCTGCGTTCTGTTCTCCAAAATCACCCGTGAACAAAGAGAACCGTACATGGACGAGATTTTTCACATCCCACAAGCTCAGAAATACTGTGATGGAAAATTCAGCGAGGTAAAGCGGCTACGTGACTCACGGATCATCCTTCTCTGGAGGATTAACAGTCTGAAATTATGGGACAGATTGTTGCGCTTTCAGTCTGCATATAGGACGTATAGATGGTATCAGGAATGTATATGTAGTGTATATTAATTGCAATTGTCAAGCCAAGGAATCCTACCAGAAGTTGATGAAATTACATAATTTATAGTGCAGTCTGAGTTTCCAAAAATATCAAATTTATCAGGATTTTACAGAATATTAAAAATGACACAACCTCAAAACAGTAAGAGTTACTGAGACGGATTTTATGGTATATTATAACCTGCTCTCGAAATTCAGATATTTTTGCAATGTGTTCACATGTTTATCAATGTTACTAAAACACTTTAAATACTCCTCGGCATAGACTATAAATCTCTGGAATGCTACAGGAGAGATGGAACACCGCTCTTACGTTAATGTTTTGATGATGTAGCTGCAGTATATAACATATGATAAATACTATACTAATACATACTTTTCAAATCCTCCACGGTCCTTTTGTGCCCTGTGAGTGGTAACATTCTGTCCCTCCTGCAGACGTCCAGATTTGTCTGTACTCATCCAACTTTGTTAACCTTTTCGTTCAATTGTCAACTGTAGGAAACAGACTACAGCCAGTACATATATTGTGTATATTTTGTCTGCCTTTCTGCAGTGGGACCCCATGATCACAACTCTTCCGGGCCTTTACCTGGTTTCAGTGGGAATAATCAAGCCCGTGGTGTGGCTGGCTGACCTAACAGGTGATGTGGTGTGTTCCACAGCCATGCTGCGCTTCATCAACCTGCTCTTCAACTGTGGCAACTTGTACCTCCTCTATCTCCTCATCTGTAAACTGCACCTCAGGGAGAAGGTAAGACCAGAGTTTTAAGGGTCTGATGTGCGTTTTCCCACCTACAAAAACTTGTAGCTAAAGAGAACTTCATGTATACTCAATATATGCTGCAGGCAGGAGCTCACGTCCAGTAGGTGGCAGCAATACACCAGTAAAGTGGTTTGCAAATTTGAAGGGCACGTTAGTCCTAAGCGCATCATCAAAAGAAGTTCCTGATACCATTGCTTGTCTTCTGATTTGTCCTCTTTCTGGTTTCTAGACACGGTCAGCCTCACGGCGAGTCCTGGCAGCGTTCTCTCTGTCCACATTCCCCGTGCTTTACTTCTTCAACTTCCTGTACTACACAGACGCCGGATCTACCTTCTTCATCCTCTTCGCCTACCTCATGGCGCTCTACGGTTGCCACAAGGCCTCGGCACTCCTCGGCGTCTGCTCCGTGCTCTTCCGTCAGACCAACGTCATTTGGGTGGCCTTCTGTGCCGGCACGCTGGTGGCGGCGAAAATGGACGAGGCCTGGAGGCTTGAACATACAAAGAAGAGGGACGAGAGGTCTCTCCCGTCTCTGGTCCCCCTGTCCTTCAGTGGGGCAAAGAAAGTGATTGTTTTCACCTTGGAGTTCCTCACCACCCCCAATCACGTGAAGGCGGTGCTGTTGGTGACCTGGCCTTACGCGCTGGTGGGCGTAGGTTTCCTGGTCTTTGTGGTGTTGAATGATGGGTTAGTGGTGGGTGACAGGACGAGCCACGAGGCCTGCCTCAACTTCCCTCAGCTCTTGTATTTCTTCTCCTTTACCCTCTTCTTCTCGCTGCCCATCTGGCTTTGTTACCACCGTGTCCTTCGCTTCCTGCAGGCTCTGAAAAAACAGCCTTTGTTCTTCCTCTTCCTCGCCGGCCTCTTCCTGCTCCTGGTGTGGAAGTTCACCTTCGTCCACAAGTACCTCCTGGCAGATAACCGCCACTTCCCCTTTTATGTTTGGAAGAAGCTCTACCAGAGGCACGAGCTCATCCGTTTCCTCCTCGTGCCCGTGTACGTGTTCGCTGGATGGACTTTCACGGACTTCCTCAAGTCGCGCTCACTCTTCTGGACCTTGGCGTTCCTGGTGTGCCTGCTGGCCTCGACGGTGCCCCAGAAGCTTCTGGAATTCAGGTACTTCATTGTTCCATACCTGTTCTACCGCCTCCACATGCCCCTCCCCTCTCTTGCCAGACTCCTTGTGGAGTTCCTCCTGTACACGGTGGTCAACGCAGCCACACTTTACATCTTCATCAATAAGACCTTCAACTGGCCCGACAGCACAGCCACACAGAGGTTCATGTGGTGAAGAAAAGAGCAAGAGGATGAGCTGACGCCTATATCAGGAGACACCAGGAGGTGCTGGACTCGAACAGCAGCCTGATGACCCAACTGAGGG
>OMNV01002729.1:2953-17944 GCA_900303265.1 Brotula barbata
CATATGTAACCTTATTTGTGTATATATTTTTTTTCTTTCTCCTTACATTAATACCTCATACCACTGTCATACAAAATAGAAAGAAATAGAAACATGGATTAAAATAGACTTAATGTGCATCTTCTCTCATTATTAGCAATATTCTCCTCACTTTGTTTGTATAAGCACATTTTGATGTGTTTTCGGCCCTTAAGGATTGCAAATTTTGCACAACTTCGTCCTGTTTTAGCAGGATTCAACACCATTTAGAAGAATTTCAGCTCTGCTTGTTAATCTTGTCTGCCAGCAACCCTGGCCGAGGCTCTTGAGTGGAGCTCTGACAGTGTGTGTCAAAGTTTTCACATCCTCTGTCTCTGTTGTATTTTCCATGAGACTGACCAGTGGACCCGTCAGGTGCTCAGTAATGGTCTCCTAATAAAAACCCAGTATGCTCTTAGGCCTGATTGTCCCCTATTGATTTGTGTTGGAAGGCTCTAAATGAAATGCCACTAGAGCTGAACTCCTCGGTCTCCTGCGCAGCAGGCCGCCTGTGCTGCTGTCACTCAGTACAGTCAGG
Organism: Brotula barbata; assembly: GCA_900303265.1. NCBI lineage: Eukaryota > Metazoa > Chordata > Actinopteri > Ophidiiformes > Ophidiidae > Brotula > Brotula barbata. The sequence continues at coordinate 3,510 of OMNV01002729.1, forward strand.
CCGAAGGGAAATGAATGAACTTCCAAGTACAAAACACTGCTGAGGGCAATTAAAAGAGGCCGGTAAACAAAAGTTTCAGACATCAACAATGGTCCTCTTCATCTTTTTTCTTCCATTCCATCTCTTGGTGCACTTATTCAGACCACTCGAGCTCCTCACTTCCTGCTTTAGACCCTTTTTCACTGAAGAAAATATCTTTTAAAAAAAGTCTGCAGTATCAGGAAAAATGGACGTGAAATCAGCCTAAAGCAGGGGTTTTCAACCAATGGCCTGTAGCCCCCTGGTGGTTACTGCAGGTATTGTTGCTTGGCAGCGACTTTATCTTCAGTAATTTATGTCATTTTAATGACATAAACAGATGAAGTTAAAACGTTTCATTGTTGTATTTGTAGCTATTATTATTATTTTTTGGATTCCTTATTTGAGGATAAGCAAATCAATCGAATTAACATTCTCCAACACTTCTGAGAGAGTGGATTTTCTACACTGGCATACCTGATACAATAAGTACATGGCTTGGCTAGAGCCAGAAAATGACATGAGACTGTTCCTGTCCTCCACTGTATGGACAAGAAGAGACCGATTAAGCACAACTCACCTCAACCCGAAATCTCAGTCAAAGATAACGAACCTCAGATTCTTTCCCCATCCCCACATGAGTGGTCCCCAGGCTGCATCTGAGTCAAGGAGGTAGTCCATGGGTCAAAATATGTAGAAACCCCTGGCCTACAGCAACATCTTGCTGACAAGTGTCTGAAAGTAACTGAGGTTCTAGTTGTCAAAATATTGATTTAAGTCAGTTAAGACCGTTCTACATGTAATCTAAGAGTTTGGGCATGGAGTGTCCCTGGACGAACACTGAAAAATATTTTACTGTTATTATTTTTCCATTGTGACATCTGAGTACACTCAGGCTGATTAAAATTGCTGGCCTCACCTCTTAAGTATTTTGCTAAAGATTCCTCTGAGACATATTAAAAGAATGCACCTTCCCTTGTAGTATTTCTTTCTTGTGTTTAGCCTTCACATTCTTTTTTTTTAATTTAATGATAAAGCAGTTGAAAAATTAAATGATGCCGCCGGCTAAATGGGCCACCGAGAGGCCAATGGGTTCACAGGCTCTGTTGCACTGCAACAGTTGGACCGCTGCCACAACATCGCTACGTGTCACCCGCTGGAGCTGAAGTCTGATTTAGAGATTTCCAATACACCAGTAAAACACTGAGCTATAGTGAGCCTATTACAGCCACAATCCAGCATCAGCAACCTTTGCGTTTCCCAGTGCAAACTGAGTGGATGTGTTTACTGCAGGGTCAAGGAGGAAAAAATAAAATCTAGGAAGAAATTAATAAGTGTGAGTCTATGAAAAATCATTGCAACAGAGCATGCAAACAATGCCGAATTTTACTGGGACATTGAGCAGAATTTAGTGCTGTAGTCTGCTTCTGCACGTGACATTTTTAGGGTGGGTGAATAAAGCAAAGAGAGCAGCATTTCCATCTGCTCAATTCAACTCAACTCCACCCACATACATTTTTGTTGCTGTTCATACATGGTACAAAATAGTAAAGGCATATAGTTCCTAGACTTCCAGACCTTATAGGCAAGTAGAAGGAATAGGAAGGGGGATATTGGGTTGGATAACTGATGTTATCATTTTTCATCATCATAAGATTGCAACCAGAGCAAAATAAATCAAGTCACATGATGTAAAATTGAAATACACAATAAAAATGTCAAAAAGCCATCTAGAACTGAAAGAACCACAAACAATATCACTGTGGCACATGTACAGTACAGCTTCATCTTCCATCTTAGCAGCAGTTGGAGTATCTGTTATTTATCTATTTATTAGCTTTTTCAGTGACAGTCCATCAGGAAAATGCGCCTTAGAGTCTCAACTGACAACAATGTTTCTTTTCCGTCATGAACAAATTCAATCATTTGGTAACTATGAGGTTATTCTCTTTAATATACTAATGGTTACAAAAGCTTACTTTTAGTCAACAGGTATTAGAAATAGCAGTTTAATTGATTTCAAAAATGCATCAACAGCAGTAGACGGTTGGCTGTGCCACTCTAGGGACGATGGCAGACCAATTAGACCGGAGTGGAGTGGTTGCCTGGGGTTGTGGGTTACTTTGGTTTTAATTACACAGTAAAATGATCCTGAACATCCCTTAAGAGAGTGGCAGTGGTGTCAAAGAACTGCAGCTCTGCTGGCCTAGGAGCAGCACTTCATAAAACCAACCCAAGGAGGAGGTAGACAGGGAGAGAGTTGCTGACTCTCCATTTGGCCTTAATGGGCTAAAGATGTCACAAAGGACACATTATACATTTGTTTTATGTACTTAACCTTTATTTAACTGGCTCGTCCTGCTGAGATGAATGTGTTGTTCGAGGGAGGCCAAAAGAGCAGCATTGAGACGTACATTAAAGGTGTAGACAAACAATAGAATAAAAAAACAAGTAAAAGTCACTGTATATCCTCGGGTTTTCCAGTCGATACCTCTGAGTCAAACAGAAGCAGAACAGTGAGCAATGATTCTTGATAGAGCCACTGCATGGTATGGCAGCATCTCAGCCCAACGGGTCTCTGTGTCATTTAGGCTCCCCAATGCCTGTTTGAGAATGTCAGATCTCCTTTCACACCGACAGATAACACAGCTGTGTCAACTCCCATATGTTTCAACTGCAACTGTCAGGGATGAGGTACAGGGTCCCAGCACACAGACAGAAAATGTCTGTATGCTCTTTTATTCTGAAGTCTATTTAATGCTCAATCTGAGGCTCAGACATTGGTCTATGTGTGTTATTTATTTATGATTTTAAGTAGGAACTGTGGTGGTTGTGATGCAACACAAATTTCTGACAAATCTGACAATAAAATATTATCGCTGCTTTTTCAGTTAGTCTATTAGACAGCTTCAGTCTGGAACAACGTTGTAAACATGATGTCATATGGTGCATTATACAGGGATTCTGTTGTCCCAGCCTGTTTACTGCTTAGTCTTTATTTCTTTAATTTTCCACCGTGCCATCTCCCCTATCTTAAAAACATCTCTCAAATACCCGTGTGTGGATGCTCTCTCCACAGCGACCAGCAGGTCCATTTCTCCCTGACCGTTTATCTTCTGAATCGCCTAACCTTCGTTCCTTAAAGCTTTTCTAAGCTCCGCTCCCTGCCCAAGCCAATCCCAGCACACTGGTGACATTAGTGCTGAGCCTCCCTCTTAATGCCTCAAAGAAGCTGGTATCAAAAGTACAGCAGCCATCAAGGAGCAGCTGTGACCTTCAAACTCTCTTTAGTGAGCAGGAAATACTGCCATCACTTAACATTATTCCACAATTAAATAGTCCATATCAAAGGTTATGCTACAGAAGCTGTATAACTAGTGCTCGAAATGGACCAAAATGGGCAGCGTTGTTGGCATATTGGAGTGCGCATCAGCCAGCAAATGATTAAGAATTTAGATTTCACAGCAAATGAACAATGCAGGGACACACTGCTGAAGTTCATAACCTTGTTTCAGTTGTTCAGATTTCTTTTCTTTTTTTTTTACTACACAGCTTTACAATATTTGCATTATCAAAAGCAAATAAACAACAAAAAAACAATACTTTTATCCATGTAAATTTTTAAGCATTTTGGTGGTGATGGTTTCATCAACATCTTTTTCTGCATTTCATTTTAATTATTTGTTTCATTTGAACCCAGTGGTAAAATATAGTTCAAACTGACACGGAATATAACTTTTTAGTTGGTGTTGGCTTTACTCTGCACAGTATGAGAACCACAGGAGTGACAACAGGGATTCTGTAGGAGCCCATTGTGAACCTGTTGTTACTCGGTGTGTGGGCTGTAATTTTACAGCCAAAAGAGTGCAGCGGGCATGTGGAGTGCAAAAAAAAAAATCCTTCTCCATCCTCCTCTGCTTCTGGGATGAACGCTGTACATCCATTAACAACGGAAAAGTGAGCCATTTTGCTGCACTACATCAATATTTGCCTGGTTTGAACCTGACTCATTTCCTTTACCTCACTGCACACTACAGGCTCCTTATCAGTGCTGTTTCTCAAAGGTGCGGTACTCTGAATTAGTATGAGTTACATAATATTCTGAAACACATTGAAACATATCTGTGTAACCATAAGAAAAAATATATATATTCTCAGTTAAAACGCTGACATGTTTTTATGAATCAGACAGTCAATTAATTATTTAACCCCTCCATCTAAATAACTGAAGTAAATTAAGCTAATGAGGTTTGAGACTTAAAAAATAGGCTCAACCTATTCTAACAGCAATACAATTTCACCATAATCACTTCAATGCTCTCATTCAATTTCAATTTTCCTTTCTCTATATAGATTTACATTTGCCTCCATTCTCCCCCATTCACCTCCATTCGCTCACATGTGGCAGAGTGTGTGTGGACAATGCACCATCACAGAGCCTGGTCAGCATCTTCAGAAATGTCCACATCTGACCGACATTAGGGTTAGGACAGCCATGTCAAGCTCTAATTTACGTGATGTTTATTAAATAACCCCTATAGTGTAGTATTAGTATACATATATACATATTAGTGTACACCTAATGAGTAATAGTGAATTAACACTGATTTAAATTGCACTCTTTTGCACAAACAGCACAAGAAACACAGGAAGCCCTGAAGACATCAAGAGACACTGTCGGACCACACTCCTACAGCAACATACGTATGAATAATTCAATGTGCTCGTATTGAAATTTTTTTTAATTAGCCTTTTCTGGAACAAGCTTTCCTACCGAGAGTAAACAGGGCAACCTTTGTTCGGGACAGATGGCTGATGGAAATCACTGCTTCCTGTATGAATTTTTAGTTACCAGGCCAGGCATGGAAGAAAAAATAAATAAATAAATAAAATAAATAAATAAATGAAAATAACATCCTCTGTGTGTCTGCATGTTTACTTATGCATTCCAAAGGCTCATTACAATATTCATTAATTTGCAACAAAGTGCAAAAGCACAAAAAGTCAGGTCATCCCTCGTTCCAATTTTCACTCCATCTCTGGAAAAGAGAAAAGTTATTGCTATAGTCAAAGTGCTGGTTGCTGACTCATGCCGAGTCATCCTTTTCTCTGACTCTTAAGTTTTACAACTATTCAAAAACCAAGCAGATACAGCGATAAACAATAATAACTCTAAGAGGGAGCAACATCTGCCATATTTCCCATCATCCATTCAAATTTCATCGCCATTACAGGTGCATGTTTAAAGAGCTCATAGTTGTATATATCCTGTTTTAATGGCTTTTATCGTTTCTTCTTTAGTTGGTGTCTTTATTTCTGTTTTTCTCCCTTCTTAACCTCTCACTAAACAGCTTCAAAAATGGGTTCATTTACATTCATTAAGCTGCTGCTGTCCTTTATTTGCATTTAGTTGGTCCATTGTGCTGCAGAATTCCCTTGAGGTCTGCCGTATATGAAAAGTAAACACTCATCACTTTGTCTAACTTTTTGGTTCAAATTCACTTTGTCTTGATTTTAACTGACAAGGTGGTAAAGCACTATAAAGCAAACAAATTATGTATGATGTATACTATTGTCAAAGTTTTCATCTTTGACAGTCAACATTTCATTACACTATGCAAATCAACTCAAAGGGACGTGAAGCCGGTTGCATTACAGTCAACTCACCTATCTTGTTTTCAAAGATGTGTTTGTGGTTCTCTGGTTTCTGGTTTTCCTTGTTGGTAAATTTAAAGACATGAAACGGTTAATAGGTTAATAATTTAAGCTTCAGATAAAGCTCAAGTAGCCCAGATGTCCATGGCCAGGTTGTCCAGCTGTTGGGATCACAAGGTGTTCCTGCAGTTTGTTCTGCTCCGCCGATGAATCTCATATTATCAACATTACTACAGTGAACAGTGAATATGAAATATAAATATAGCAGCAAAAAGACAAACCGCATCTCAAGCCTCTGAAATTCGATTTTCTTACAGTTCTGAAAAGAATCAGTGAGCTCCAAAGAAATCAATCTAAAATGCGTGTCAAAATATTCATTAACCACATGAAATATTGGTTATTAGAATTTCATCGCCCACATTTCTCCCACATCATATACAGCCAAGATTTTCTCAAAAGCTTTGAAAAGATCTACAAACTTCCTTAACAATGAAAGTAGTTTCTAATAAATGACATTCCTAGCTTTTATATACACTCAACTTTTAATGTACTTCAATTATTACCTCCAATTCAATTGACAGAGCGGTGCAAGGATATTTTATAAACCAGTCAAAGACCAGCGTCAGCATGTACACCCAGAAACTGATGGTCCCACTAAAAGAATACAGAGAGGGTGTAAACCAATCACCATCATGTGTCTGAACCGTAAAGCAAATGGACAAACAATAAAGCCGGGTTGGCTGACTTAAGCACACGTGCATCGACCAGGTCCACTTTATAATTATCAAACCATCTGGGCAGCAAGTCGCACACGGCTTGTTAGAAGTCAAGGTTGACACGTTCTCCATCTCGCTCGGCGACCACAGAGACAAAATCAAAGACGATCAATCATGCAGGCCCTTACAGTGACATGAGTCATGCGAAAATCAATATCCATGTGCTATGATTTACACACCAACACGCGAGGTGAAACATCTATCCTAACGTACATATAATAGCAATCGATAATCCTTTCAGAGAGGAATGTGTCGTGGAGCTTTATTGAGCACAAACCGTCCTCTGAGCACAGTGTACCATTACCAGTTTATTAAATATGGAAACACATCTCCGGCAGGCCATATCGATATTTTGATTTAAAAACATACCGTTGGCTTTGCTTCAGTTTTCTGATATGCCTTCTGAGGTCAGTGATTGACAGAAATAGGCTGATTAAATTTGTAAAACAAAAATCCACAAGTGAGTTGGTGCATTCCCTCATCAGATTTACAAATCACTTTTCTTATCCTTTGATGCACACAAGGCATAAACACTCTGCACTCCATATATGCCTACAAATTATTTTTCCTGTTTATAATACATGAATATATCATGCAGCTTTATTAACTAGAGAGCATGTTGTAAAAATGACTTAGTAAGAGACTAATGAGGGACCCCATGGAGGACCAAACTTTAAGGCTGAGGAAAAAGAAGCCATTTTATTTGTATTTTGGTAGTAATAGTTGAACTGCATCCAGGCGTTTCAAGGAAATTGACTGTCTCCATTGGTGAATAACAAATTGAAATCAAGTGCGTGTGTCAAAACAGAATATCTTGAAATTTGGCAAAAAGAGAGTATAAGTCAATACAAAATGCCACAAATTTAGTCCAATTCTGACTAAATTATGTGAACCATTGTTACACAAGGGGCCGTTAATCACAGGGTTGTGCTCCCCTATGTACAAAGCATCACTCTATACACCCTGATAAAGCCAAGTAAACTGTGTAAACTGTGATAAATGAGCCTACCACCATTTCCCCAACAGTAATGACTCCAGTATACTTCATAAAACGTTGAAGTTTCAGGATAAAAACACATGTTGGGACTCTCAAGAGGTTCTTTCAATGTTCTGTGATACTCCAAAGAGGAAAACCGTTGTCATTTCTACATCTAATACCTGCGCCTGGTATTTTGTCCAATATCACATGGCTGGCTGAGTAATGCATCATGTGACACTAGAACCAATTACAGCCAGGAGAAGCCTTCAGAAGCAGAAAAGACTAAAAGACTATACAGTGGTGTGCATTGTTCCAGGGTGTGTTCACTGGCCTGTTCTCTTCGATCACATATACTAGGGTCTTAACACTGTCCCAAAAAGCTGCCTGTTAAAACTGGAAATCACTGTGCTGCAACATTCCAGGATGGCGGGTTTATAACCATATGGTGGCATGTGTCACACTACAAACTGGAAGCTGAATGAGGAAGAATGTAGAGTTACAACCAAAACTGTCACTGTAACAAAAAGTACATTGGTCTGTCAGTGAGAAAACGTTCACATCCCACGACTAAAGCTGACACGTTTCTTTGATTGTTTCTTAAACTGGGCATTGACATATTAACTTTAATTTATTTATTTTTTTACTGTGGAAATCTTTGGAGAAACTGAAGCACGGAAGGTTGTTATGGCTGTTCTTCCTTTCTGCTGCAGACTGAAAGCGGTATTAATGCTAATTTATTCTCAGTAGGACTGTGATCAGCGTGTCTGTGGCTGCTGGCTGATCGGGGAGCCTCAGTGGGTTTGTCAGGCCTTTGAATGTTCTTCTTTGGGAGGATAAGTTACATCAACAGATCCACAGAAAAAGACCGGTAAAAAAAGATAGGGTGAGGGAGGAAAGAGAGAGGCAGAGACTAAAGATGCCATACTCTCAATATGCATCTGAATGTCTTAATGTGTAAGATAACACGACTGTGTGAATTAAAGATCTACACTGAAAATTATTCAGTTTTAACCTGTAATGATGTTAATGTTTTAGTTTTATATAGATGTTAATTAAATACATTTCAGGGTTGTTTTTAAATGCACATGTATAAATGGATTTCATTCATTCAAATCTAATTATTCATGATAGATGGATAGTAACTGTGCCATCCGTGAATTTTTATTATCATTTATCAATCAGATGAGACAAGATCGAATAATTACAGGAAGATGTTTGGCTGCTTCCTTGATTTATTTTCCTATTCAATGTTTAAAGTCAAAGAGGTGAGTGCATGAATTTGAACTTCTAACAACTAGGAGTAACTCTGGAAGAGCGGATAAATAAATAAATAAATGCTTGTCAGAACGTGGAGACAAAAAGTAAATGACACGAGACGTGAAAAGGGAGATGAAGGTGCAAACTAAAATAAAATAAGGACAAAGAAAAAGAAGAAACTGGAAATGTCAAGACGGGTGCCAGGGGAAAGAAAAGAAGAGCAAGCCAGAGGAACTTTGACTGGGGGGGACAGAAGATTGAAATGATTGAAAAGAAAGATGCACAACACAAAGATAAGTGAAGCTGTATCAACTGCAGAATGAATAGTGGTTTGGGGGATGGAGAGAATGGATGCCAAACTAAAATGGACAGCATGAAAATGAGAAAGTGATGGCAGAACTGGAAAGTGATTTGACCTTTTTAAGAAAAAAAATAAAAGAAAGGACTACAAAAAACATGATGGATGAAAAACGAAAGAAAGAATGAACAAGCCGGAGCTTTGTTGTCATCAAGTAGCTCACAGCGGGGGGTTTTCCATCAGAGCTTCCATCAGGTCATCAACCCCTCTCTTCTCTCTCTCTCTCTCTCTCTCTTCTGATCTTTCTACCACACTCCTCACACCTCTCTTGACCTTTTTTCACCCACCATCCACTTGTCGTCTTGATGAGAGCTGGTTTCGGGTTTTTTTCCCCTTCATTCTCCCTCTCTCTCTCACTCTCTCTTGATGTGGCACACCTATAACAACCCTTCGGTCTGACGAAGGCGGTGGCCAGATTGATTTTCAAATGGGGGGAGTCGATGTCAGATTGCCATCAAGACGCAAATACATACAGAGAAGACAGAGCGTAGGTAGGCAAATCATAGAGAGAGGGACTAATAATGTCTGATGGCTCCCATGGTGCAATTGAGCTCCCAGGATGCCCAGGGATAAATGCGATGCGTTGCTCACTGACAATGATCTGCCGCTTCAAAGACTGATCGGAAAAAATATCATGGCTGAACTTTATGCTCGGTTGTGAGCAAAAGGTGGGCCGATGTGCCGGGGTGACAGCTGTTACCACAGAAATGTCAATAAAAATGAGAATAGAGTAAAGTCGGACAGATGATTCAGATTTAAACATATTTGGTGTTCGACACAGCAAAAACAAAAACTCAGTATAACTGGAACTGAAGAGCAACCACCCATACCAGTGTGCTTGTGTCTCGTCAAATTGAAACATTTGACTGCCAAAGAAGAGAATTAAACCAGCTAAACAAGCATTGATGCTATTTTCAATATTATCATTGAATAAAATGACTATACTGTGAAAAAATAAATTGTTAAATTAATGCTCACCTCAGCAACTTTGTAGAGGATTAATCTGATTTACAGTACTGGTAGAGCCACAAAGCTAAAAGAAGAGAGTAGTCAATACAATATCTACGGTAATTCCTCACTCAGTCAATGATCTTAATATTATTATTAATATCACTTCTTATGTCATTAGATAATGTTGTAGTCCTGGTGCCAATGGTTGCCATTTTAATAACTCTCCCTGCCCTAGGCCACGGTCCAGTTCATGTTTTGGCTCAGACTGTTGGATTCTGGTGGGAGTAAAGCTCTCCTTCCAGATAGGATCAGTGCAGTTCATATTCTATAATACAAAACATGAGAGAGCAGGGGGAGAAAAAGGATTTACCGCTGTCAGATTGGGCAAGACTTGGTACTCTGGCCATTGAACCGCAACAAAAATAATCAAATGCATCATGTTGCAACTAAGGCAAAACACAAATCTATCAACAAGGTAACAACTGAACATTACTTAAGACTATCTGATCTTTAAAGTGGTCATGATGGCCTAAGCCTTACAATGATTTACATGTTGTTGTTTTTATATAAGCAATGCAACCCTCAATTTGACTTTATTGTGAATTGTACCATTGGACTTTCTGTTCAGAAGTAGATGGAAAACAAACTTTGACATTACTGAAATAGTGACAGGATTGTCTGCTATTTCCAGAATGAGTGTGTTGAACTAAAATGGCACACAACATTTACCATGGAAAATATTAATGGGTATAGAAAATGAATGGATGGATAGTTCCTGAACTACACCATCTGCAAAAACACGACTTTAGCAAACTGGAAACTTTCCAAGGTTACTTTGCACAAAATGTTTCTGTAAGACAGCAACAGGGGATGAATTCTGGGAAAACAGAATTATCTTTTGTCAGTCTAAACTCAAGACAACAAAACTGCTGCTGTGAACAAGAATATACTGCTGGACACACCGCTGCAGTAGTAAATCAGAGAGAAAAAGAACTTAATATTTAACATCCTAGAACAACTTATATATCGTGTTGCAGTGTTTCCGCCACCAAAGTGGTAAGGCCTTTACCGGACCAGAAAGCATTTTAGAAATGTCAGAAAGAAGTCTTGTTTTTCACAAAACATCTACAGCACCTGGCTCGTCTTACTTTCATCTGTCTGACTTTCAACCTTGCTCGTCTGCTTTGCCTCGCCTCGAAAGTTTCATCTTTGTCAAGAGGAGCAAGGTGAAAGCCTCAGCCGATGACATGCCCAAGAAATCTCGGCGATGAGTCGAGGTGAGTCGTCAGCAAGTTTATCAGACGCTGCAAGCACCGATCCTTTTTCTGTCGCGCGTGGAGAAGGCTGAGATCCTCGGGGAAACAACGCTGTGTGTATTTATTACTTTGTGCTTTTCTCTCGAAAATAAGATTAGGCTTTATGTCTAAATTAGCAACAAAAGCCATTCAAGCATGTGTGTCAAGGCCACTTTCAAAAGGGAAAGCTCTGGTGTAAATTATTTGTAAAAAGAAATTAATTGGACAGTCTTGAATAAACCACGTCTGCTGTGTTCGGCCACACAAAAGACCTCAAGTGGTTAAGTTAAGTACACTTTTAATGTGCTTTGACAGAGTTCCATTTATATTTTTCCCATGCTACATTTCGGAGTCAAATATTGCACTTTTTACTCCACTCCACTGAAGACTAGCAGCTACAAAGCAGATTCATTTTTCATTCAACACCAGATGAATATGGCTCTCTGGAGAAATTCTTGCATCAAAATTTTTCAGCTCCATGACAGAATGACATATAGACATATTAAGAATGTGTTTTCAAAACATTTCTGAATTTAGTATTTTGATACTTTGATGAGTAAAATACATTTTTTATAGTTCAATTTGATTTCAGGCAAGGCTTTTGTTTGTAATGTATCGTTTTCGCTATTTATTTTTAATCCATCACTGATGCAATCCAAAACAGAGCTGACATTTGAACTGGTACCACTACTATAACTAGTTAACAAGTATTAATAAGCACTTCATTGGCTCGGTCTCAAATGATCCCATTATCTACTGCATAATGAAATTTCAAGGATACTGTATCAGGTTGCGCAGCATTGTCAGTATTGTTTCATTTTCAATTTTGACTTAGCTTGTCTTCATATATCTGTCTACAAACAAAATGAGATTACTACTACACAGAGGCCAGATAAATGCAAATAATTTTAAGGTAACACTCAGCTAGTTTCTTGAAATGTTATCACCTCACACATGACACAGACACGAGCACTCTCTATAGGCAGCAAGGGGTGATTTACTTTGAGAGAGAAAAGTTTTTTCTCACTCTGGATTGAGACTTTAACAATCTTATTGGCACTAAGCTTATCTCCAACCTAATCCAATTACAATAACCAACAGCCCAGTCATAAGGCTGTCAAGACTGTAAGCCTATTAGAATAGATCCTGTCCCCTCTGATTGGTGGCAGTGTGGAGGAGGTGGGGGGGAGAGGAATAGAAAGTAATTGCCTTTGGATGCAAGAGAGAAGAGGGCTAGACTGGTATGAATGACGTTGAGTTAGTGGTACTCTAACAAAGTCAAATGGAGAGGAGGCTGTATCTGTAAGAGAGATTTATCCCAATAAACATCACAGAAGACAAACTGATATCATCGATCAGCTCAATTCAATTTCTCTCTATATACATCTCTCTATATTCAAAGAAATATATATCAAAGCTACATACCAGACTTAAAACTAGGACTATATTTACCAAGCATTTGCTTCCGTTTTTTAAGGATGAAAATGACATACTGCAGATCAATCCATATTTAGAAAGGGAAGAAAATGAGATGTACGACAAAATATGTGAGAAGAGTTTCATTCAAATACACAGTCGAACTGGTTTCTCATTGCTGCGCGATAGGAAACAACATCTGTTTCGCCTCTAAGACGGAAGTCTAAACTTAGCCATACTCATTGAAAACCTTTTTGATTGCACAGAAAGAAAGAGAAAGAGAAAAATCAGATCATAAAGCTAATCTCGTTGTAAAAGCTCGTAGTGAAGACATGACAACAGCAATATTGCACGCCTGTCCTTACTCTCCCCTCATTAATTACTGAACTGGTAGTCCCCAATCCAATGCAATCGTGCATGGAAGCATCAGTCCATAAATGAAATTGTTTCACAGTGGCGATCTTATCAGATCTGGAGCTGTCCGAATCTCTCAGATTGATCTTTCCAAATTGCAGGATATCTAAAGTTACTGACTTTTTGTGCGTGTGCACGGACTGGTCCAATATCTAACTCATTTGAGAGGGCAGCCTATGTCCCTCAGGTCAGCACCATAAACAGTATTCACACCACTACTGCTGTGCCAGTTTACATCATCTGTATAAGTAAATAGCCCACACTATTTAAGAATTGCTGCTATGGGAAATTTAACATTCCTCTGCAATTTGGGGTGATCCTAATACCAGCAGAACACTTTTTCATTTTTTGCAATTTTTCTTCCAAACAATTACAATTACAATTACAATTCGCATTTAGCAGATGCTTTTACCCAAAGTGACGTAAATATGAGAATTACAACAACATAAGCAAGGATCTATCAAATATTTGTATTAGCAGCCATCAAAACTTGTCAAAACAAGTGACAGAATTATATTAATAATATGGGCATATGGCTCAAATGAACTACATGTGTTGTTTGTGATTACATACTTGAAAAATTGCACTTTGATCACACAAAACAACATTCAAAATAAAGTCAGATGAACATTGTAAGCAATTAATAGTAACACCAAGTAATACAATGTGCCAGATGTGTCATGAATGTTGTTTGTCAGTGCAAAATGCTATCGGCAGTGTCACAGCTACTTCTTACTTCTCCTCTTACAACGTTCTTGTAGGTCAAGCTACTTTCCCCACAAATACAAAAATACTCAAATTAGTAATTTTATAAGCAAGCACCAATCAAACAAAACAGTAAATGCCAGTATAATTCAGCACAATTTTAAGAACCTTCAGATTTCAAGCCAGTACATCAAAGTGATAACCACAATGTAACGCAAGTGAGACACTTAGGAAATAAACATAAACCCTGCTATTCGTCTTTGCCTTCAGTGATGCAGTTGCTCTCTTGAGTATTGTTTCTGTCTTAAACTGCTTTTATGTTTACTGTAAAAAAATAAAATAAATAAATAAATAAATAAAAGCATCAGTGGCAGTCGGTTAACAGGCGTCTATAAATAAAACAGAAATTGATGGGAGAGAACAAAGACTGGTTGAGTGAGAGTACCACAGGGTGACATACACACACGCACATACACGCACACACACACACGCACACACACACACACACATGCATAAGTGCATAAGTGCATAACAAAATGGACATACTCAAACACTCAGACACATAACAACACAAACAACATGCACACCTTATGACATGACACACAAAATGT